>CABHPP010132654.1:17660-42660 GCA_902168425.1 Peromyscus attwateri | reverse complement strand
CCAAAATAGAGGAGGAAACAAGGTGCGTAGCCACTCTGGCCAAGCAAGAGGAAGCCAGGGCAGTGTCTTTGGATTCCAGGTTCAAATCCACCATCGGTTTCTACTCTGTATAGATTATCTGTTCACTCAGCCAAAGATTTGGGGAGGTGGATGTGGCAAGAAACAGTATTGTTTAGGGCTCAGGAGATGGTCCTACGTTTCTTTGTGGCTGCTCAAATCCAACCCGCCTTGGAAAGAGGATATTCAGAAGCAGCTCTGCCGTGGCACGTTTTATCACTGATCTTTTCCCGATTGCTCTCACCTGCACTTATTCTTTTTTCTCTCCACCCCAACAGACTCAGTGAAAGGGCAGCCGGTGATAAGAACTCTTTCAAATTCTATTTATTCAACACAAGCACTCACTGAAACACCCTACCACCTCCGTCATAAAACCAAGCAAAACGCCAGACTTGTTAAAGAGTAGGGGTGATTAACGTGTATAGACATGTGTAAAACTGTGGGAGGGGACTGCTTTTTCTTCTCGATGATACCAGACTAAGGGGTCCCAGTCAGAGACACAGAGGGATGGGGAGGAGGCGTGTCTGAGACGGGGAGGGGAGGGAAGATTCTGAGCCCTGGAATCAAGATGTGAGGCCCTGGTTCTCACAGGTGGGGATTATAACTCAGCCTGCGATGAAATGGAAGCTGAGGTCCACTGTCAGCATGCTCCAGAATGCAAGTTAGCACCAAGCTGGGGTACCAGGGGCTGGAGGGATTCTGAGTAGATACCTGAGCAGGGTGTGGTGGGAGGCTGAGAGGAAACTGGAGAGGTAGCGGCCAAGGAGGCCAGGAAGGGGTGACCTGGTGAAGAACAAGGCAGGGCCTGAAGCCAAACAGCACATTCTCTAGGTGGCTGTTGGGCAATTCTGGGTCTACCTAGGCAGAGAATGTGAGGTCCCTGGTCAGTCACCAAAATAACAGGAAACAGAAAGAAGGCGGAGGCTTGAGGGGGGAGTTCTTAGTTATTCTGCAGCTCCTGCCCATCCTCTCCCTGCCACGAGGCACAATTCCAGGACAAGGGACAAGGTGCTGTCCCATGTATAGATCCCTGTATACACTAGGATATAGATGCCTGAAGAAGCCACTGGTGCTTATACCGGTGCTTAGTCAGCATAGGTGTACTAGAGCATGCATAGGGCTATGGGGGGCCAGGAGCAGAGCGTGAGCTGAGTGATCATCGGCTGGAATATGTAATGAGCTCTTGATAGGGACCTGTTCACATAGTCATATTATCACAGAGAGCCACATGCTGTCCCTCAAGGACAATTCTCCTGCATGGCTCCAATCTGCTTCCCTTTGCTTCCTTCCGTTTTCCTGTCTCCAAGCTGCCACAAGGTCTGGGAACTATTTTGCTATCTGGACTGGGCCATAAGTCCTTACACACAGACCAGAGTGTACAAGGCCAACCCCCAGAACACAGGACTGCCAGTGAGAGTTAACATCGAAATCACTGGTGCATGAGCTTTGACCAGGGTTGTCTGCCCATATAGGGGACAGTCTAGTAAAGCACATTTCTTGTAAGAAGTATACAAGTGCCCCTGAGCTAGCATGGCTTCGAAGTCTCATTGGGTTTCAGAATTTGTAGAGAAAGTAGTGTCCCACATACCTGGGTTGGATTCGTCCACCTGTCCATATAGAGGAGGGAGATAAATCTTTCCAGGAGCCCATAAGCCCTGGATTAACTTCCTGCTCTGAACTACTCAGGCCTATGACCTCAACTGGACAGCCTGAGAATCGACTTCCTTGTCTGTAAATTGGAACATTCATCTTACCCTGTTAACTTTATAGGGCTGTTGTTAGGATATAGGTGATAATGGACATGAAAAGATTTTATGTACTATAAAGTGCGGTAGGAATGCAAGCCACTTGCGTGATCATCTTTGCTTGGGTGGGAGAATTTGGAGCTGAAGAGATAGCTTTCTGACAGGTGTTAGAGCCGTCTCGCTTCAAGCTGCCATCTTATAATGGAAGCATTGGCTTTGAGGCCAGATACATTTGAACGCAAACAAAGTCAGATTCAGCTAATTTCTGGTTGGGTGATCTTGGGCAAACAGTCCACCTGTCTGAGACTCAACTTCCTTGTCTACAAAATGAGCACAGTAATAGTCACTTCACCTTGGGCAAGAAAGTCACCTTTCTTTGGCCCTTGAGTGCCTGTCTGTGAATGAGTGTAAGAGTTAACTTACAGGCCTGTGGGAATTAGATGAGACAGGTGTCCACAGCACCTGGCCCCTTTTAAATGCACAGTTAAAAACACGGGCCTCTGTTTTATCCCTTGGTCTTCTGAGACTACCTTCCTGTCATAGAGCCCTTTTGGAGACCAGGTTATTTCCCATGTACAAACTCTCTGTTCCATTTCAGGGGAGAACAGATCCAAACTTAGACTGTTTCACCCATATAGGTAAGTTTCCATACCACACATTGCATATGTCTTACCTCATCCATCCTGAGAAGTGTTTAACTATGGCCATTGACTTCTGTGGGGGAGAAACTCCTGGCTTAAATAGGTATGATAGTTCCATGATAGGCTCTTCGTCCAGATCAGCCCTACCCAAGCTCAAGAAGATGCCCTAAGACAGTGGTTCTCAACCTTCCTAAAGCTGCAACCCTTTAATATAGTTCCCCGTGTTGTGATAACCCAACCACAAAATTATTTTCATTGCTGCTTCATATCTGTAATTTTTCCACTGTGGTGAATCGTAATGTAAACATCTGTACTTTCCAACGGTCTTAGGGGACCCCTATGAAAGAGTCGTTCAGTCTCTCCAGAGGGATGTTGATCCACAGTTTGAGAACTCAGTCGCCTTCCCTTCCATCCCCAGCTCACTCACTGAAGTGCAGCCCAAACGCTGCACACGCTGTAGCCAGTTCCACTGATCCAGACTCATTCCTATGTGTTCCACCTCCCTTCTACTCAGAGTGCACAGTGCCCTACCCCATGAACAGCCTTCCTTCCCTTACTATTTCCTCCACTTACAGATCCTCCAAGGAAGAGGCCAAACCACACTGTATTCTTCTCTATCCCCATTAGTGCACTTGGCATAGAGCTGAACTATGGTTTGTGAACATCAAACTGTGCCAAGGGACTTACAAATCATTTAGTGTGTGTATTTGCTTTCCAGGGTAAAATTAGGTCAGTGGGGAAGAGAGGGTCCAGAATGTGACAAAAACTAATGGGTAGAGGAGTCTATGGGAGTTGAAGGTGTCTGGCCATCTTCTCCTGAAACATTTTTTGTCTTGGAGGTGAGCAGGGTGCATGCAGCACGTGGGATGAAGAGAAGAGAGGCGTGTAGAAAAGGCACCTATGTTTTTAGCTGCTGCCAGCTTTTCTGATATGAGCGCCCTCATCCTAGGCACTTATGATCTGATGGGAAGAAGGGACCCTTGATACGGGGGGCTATCACAGTGGTTCAAGGACCCGGTTTTGTCCATGGAGGGTGAAGGAAAAGGAGAGTTCCATGAAAGGAAAAGGAGTACAACTAGTCTCAGCCCTCCTTTGCAGCTACCATCTCTGAAATTGCCTTATATGAGCAGATGAGAGGAAAAAATGAGAGCCTAGGAGAGGTCTGGAGTCCAAGGAGTCCCTAGGGGAGCTAGTCATTCACTGGGGGTTATAGTTTTTAACCCTAGGTCTCAAGAAAGGCTTAGAGGGAAAGGGTCACAGACATTTTCATGATATTTCTTTGATATTTGTCTTATTCTTATCCTTTTACCTTATTAATCCTGAGTTAGGAGGCAGCAGGGAGCTGAAGAAAAAGAGAGAAAATAAGAACAGACAGAGCCAGGCACAGGCCAAGACATTGCAGTGCCTCCTGGTATCATGAAATCTCAGCCTGCACGCTTTCACATGCATGCTGCTGCGTTGTCGTCACAGCTGTGCCAGGTAGACAAGTCAGACATCAAGACGATTGCTGACTCCTATCCAAGTTCCCTCAGCTAATCCCATTAGCAGAGCTGGGGGTTAGAACTGAATCTGTTCCTGAGTGTATCGTCCCTGAAGGACCCAGCTCTTGAGAGGGCTCATTTCACAGGGACAAGAAAGGAGGAAGCTGCTTCCTGAGTTGACCTGAGATCGGCTCAGGACCTAAGGTGGTCATTCGCCAGAGAAATCTACCCTGGGACTCAGAGAAGGAATCATGACGCTGTGATGAAAACATTGTGCCTGTCCCACAGTTGACTTCATAGCTGGGTGAGGAAGGTGTCAGGAGTGCGGCTCCAGAAGGCAGGGAATGAGGGGCAGTTTTATTGGATAAGATTGGTCCTTAGAAATCACTAGGCAGAATCCTTCTACCTGTCGCTGCTTGGGCAGAAGCAGACTCCCATTCTATTTCCAGCTGCAGCCCAGCCTTGCCTAAGCCTCTGCACCCTCAGGCCCAGTTGGCTCTAATTGCCGCCTCCTCGATTCTGGGATGACAAAGAAGGCCTACAAGCGGAGTAAAGAAGGTGTGTCCAGCCCTTTCCCAGGTGGCTCCTGCCTGGCTGTTATGCCACACAGAGATGGGGGCCCCACAGCCTGAACCTCTCCCACTGGGGTGACTCTTACTCGTCACCTGGTCAAAGTGTTCCTTTCCTTGCACAGTTTTCACTTTTCCTTCATTAACCTTTAAGAAACAAGTGTGTCTGGGATAGAGTGGTAAATAATTCATGATCCCACATCACAGTGTTCCCTCAGTTTTTCACAGTCATCCTCATGGGGCAAAAGGACCAACGCTTGGCTCTTCTCTCCAGCTCCTTTTCTCTCCCTAGTCTAGGCCAAGCCCACCCTACTCAGGGGTCTTATTAACCAGCCACCCTTTTCCCTATTTCTCCCTCCTCTCTTCTCCATGTCTCTCAGTTCTAGTCCCTCACATTTTATCTTGCCTTTCTTTATGTACACGAACCCCACTGAAGGTACGCTGACCTCTGGCCTGTTACCTCAACACTGAAGACAACCATTCTTCAGGTAAGGCTCACCCTCCTCACCAGAGCCTGGTCAAGTCAGCAACACACTTTGCAAACATCTGAGAGGGAGCATCTCTTTAAGTTCAGTGACACCTGTAGGAACAAAACAACTTCATCTCTCCCCTGCCTCTGGCCTCTGAGATATGCAGAGTAAGTACTTCCTGCATTCTCTTCAGAAGGAACCAGGAAGGGGGCAGGCAGGAGGGGGGAATGGGAGCCATTTGCAGTCTTACTGGAAGAGTTCCTTAGGCAAGAACAGCAGAGTTTCTCTTACTCTCCACGCCCACCCCTTTTGCTGTCTCTGCAAAGCAGGAAGCAGAGGAACATCTGCTCCCTGCTTTAACCCTTCAGTGCATGGGGAATTTGCCACATCTGCAGGGCGGTACCAGGATGTCCTTGTGTATTTTCTCTCCTCACCTTGAGCCCTGGAGGATAGACTTGGAAAACGAGGAGCTCACCCAAATGCTTCTCACAGAGGGCATCACACACGGGTAGGTTCCAAAAGTTCCATCCAGAGACTTGCTGTGGGAGTCTTCCCCTTCTTCCTCACATCCCCTCTTCTTTCCTTTAAACCCTGAGCCCTGGGCTCCTACTGTCCCTTGCCTCCCTTCCCCTGCTTTATCTCTCTCATACACGAGTGCATACTTACACACAGAAGTATATTTAAGCTGACAAAAGAATTACCACTGGTAAATTCCTCTTTTTTTGTCCTTTCAGAATTTTCCACTCTTGTTATGCTCATCTCTACTACAGTCTCACTCAAAGGAAAGAGGAGGGAAGAAAAATAAAATAAAATAACAAAATGTGTGTGTGTCCAGTAAAACTTAAAACAGGTCTATCATTCATAGACTCAGTTAATGAATGTTTATTTCATAATACATGGTACCAGGAATTGTACAAGGTCCTGAGAACACAATAGTGAATAGCATGAACACTGTTTTGCTTTTTTGATACTTATTCTCTAGTAAGAAAAACAGATGTTAAATAAGTGTAATAAAGTAAAGATCAATAACATACAAAAGAAAGTATAAATGATCTAGAAACAAAATGAGCATGTTCTAATTTCCCTCTAGATCAGGGATTACACACATACACACACACACACACACACACACACACACACACACACACACACCAGATGTCTTTAGGCGGAGGACAATAAGATAAATAAAAAGTTACAAAGATTGAAGGAGAATGGGCACAGACAGTAAGAAAATCTGTAAAGTCACATCAAAAGGGAGAAGTACTACCCAGGAAGTAAAAATTGTTCATTTGATGAATTACATTTGGAGGGAGAGAGATGCCACCCAGCAGCTGTCACAGCTCAGGCCAGGAGCTGGCTTACCAAAGACCATCGTTGGAGGCAGAGGTTGCATTTGACAAACAAATTTTGGATCTAGTGTAGACTAGGGGCTGGAGAAGACCAGGACCATGTGCAAACAGAACAGGTAGAAATGTGATCCTGTTACGCAGAAATAAGATGTTGGTGGCCTATTTTAGAAGAATGGTAACCATGTGAAGAGGGGAAACAAAATTTTTCATTGCTTCTTTGAGTATTGAAATGGGGTCTCACTGTATAGCCCAAGCTAGCTTTGAATGGACACGTCTCCTGTCCCTGCCATTCTCTCCTGAGTTCTGGGACTATAGGTGCACACCATTACACTTTGCTTTGGAAGGGTATTTTCTAATGTTACAATGATATGAAGTTGGTCTTTACAGCATCTCTCATGAGAAAAAAAAGAACTGCTTTTCTTTTTTTTTTTTTTTCGAGACAGGGTTTCTCTGTGTAGCTTTGCGCCTTTCCTGGAACTCGCTTGGGAGACCAGGCTGGCCTCGAACTCACAGAGATCCGCCTGCCTCTGCCTCCCGAGTGCTGGGATTAAAGGCGTGCGCCACCACCGCCCGGCTGCTTTTCTAATATATCATACTTTGATATTTTTAAGAGAAATGTGCTCATACAAATGCTTGGTCACATTGAAGATATCTTTGGAAGTACACATAACAAAAAAAAGGTAGAAAAATTCATTTTTGTGTTTAATTAGAATTAGTTACTCTAAAGAAAAGTAATGGACTTTCTATCCATTGGTCTTGAAAGTGCTGGATATGAGAATTGAGACAGAACATTAAGGGTGATGCCCAGAGCTGTGGTTTAAGCAATCTGGCCTGTTATCCTCACACTTAACTTGGTTGAGAATACTGGTAGAGGAGAAGGTTTGGTAAGGAAGAAAAACTGCTCAGTTTGAGACATGTTGAGCTTGAGGTGTCTATAAAATACCCAAGTAGAACAAGTCTAATAGTTGAGCATCTAAGTAGTTCATGCCTGGAGCTCAGAAGACAGGGCAGAGCTGAAGATAGACTCTCCTGAATCATGAGCTTAGTCATCTACTATGTGGCGATCTACAGTAGTAAGTAGGACTGCCTATGTAATGAGAAACAAAGAGCCCCAGTGGGCCAAAATTACTTCAGGGAATGGTAAAACAAAAGTACCCAGAGTGGTAGGAACGCAAAGAGTATTGAATAGTCTGGTGTATTCTATAGAGTTCAAAAGAAAAAAAAAATGAAATGATTGAGTGGCTTTACCTTCAGGGAGATAACAAGAGTGGAATCAGTAGCATGGAGAAGACCAGATCAAATCACAAAGGGTTGAGAAATCAGTGGAAGCCAGTAGATAATGGAATCAACTCTTAAGAAGTTTGGCTTTGAACAATAGGGCAGCTGTCAAAGGGGGAGGTGGTTTGGAAGGAGGGTGTTTAAAGAGTTCAGGTGCTTGCTGGCAGAGATGATGGAAGAGAGGTTACAGATGACACAAGTGAGAAGGGCCGGAAGATACAGTGATGGCTTCCTCGCTGGCATCTGAAAATGCAAAAGAAACTGGATCTGGAACCATTTAGAACATGGATGGAGTTTAACTACACAGAAGATGGACGTGCTTCCACTGTGAAAGAGAATAAAACTGAGTCATGATGACTCGGCCCTGTAAAGTTCCATACCACCAAAGGTATGTGTACATTTTTGTGATAGTTCACTGTTGGGCATACAGCTTTGAAAATGTGTATTGGAATACATTTGTCTGAAATTTCCCAAATCTTACTTGTCTGTTCACTATTTCCAACAGCACGTTCAGGTTTTGACTGAGATGTTGATAGGAGTGAGATGAGACGTAAGAGTTAGAGACAAGCAAAAGGCTACACATCAGCCTCTGCAGTGGGTGCTCTGGATACTTGGCCCAAAGTTTCCCTCCAGGTAGGAATGGTCAGATCAGCATTACTGCTGTTCACTTCACAGCACAGTATAAAAGTAAAAGGAGAAAGTTGTGGATCATGGCATCCTCAAGATAAAAACAGGAGCCTGTGTTTTCAGGATCAAGGATGATAACTTGCAGAGGATCACCTGAAGGATAGAACAGAGAAGGTCCTATGGAAGAATTGATTGGAACATTCAAACAAAGGAAGATATGCTTCACCACACATAAAACATATCAGGATACAAGTGAGATGCAAACACCTCAGACTCAGACTCGGAGCCTCTGGAAAGAAGAATGCAATACACAGATAAAAACTATTCCATAAGTAAGAGCATGAAAAGAGACTTGATATCCATAGACTTTGGGGAAAAGCAAATCAAAACTACAATGAGATAGCATTTCACACCCACTACCAGGATTTATAAAATGCTGAAGGCCATTATGGAAAACAGTATGATAATTTATCTAAAGAATTAAACTCGGGTTTGCCGTGTGATCCATCAGTTCAATTTCTAGGCATATAAACCCCACCAACACCAATTAAAAACAGGGACCTCTATAGACATGCACACTTTCATTTTCATAGCAGCAACATTCACAATAACCAGAAGATAGGAAAACCCATAAATACACTTTGACAGACAGATGGATAAACAAAGTGAGGTGTGTGTACAGTCAGTCTTAAAAGGAAATGCAATGCTGATACCTTTACAGAATAGAAGAAACCTTGAAATTATTATACAAAATGAAACAAGGCAAGCACAATGGAACTGGCCTTATACAATTCCACTTAGATAAAGTGCCTACAATAAATTCCTAGGCAGGAAGTAAAATAATGGTTATTGAGGACTAAAGAGAAGGAATAGCGGAGAGGTATTGTTCAGTGGATAGGAGTTCCAGTGTCTGAAGATGAAAAACTTGTGTAGATGAATAGTAGTGATGCTTATACAATAGTCTGAATGTACTTTATAGTGAACATAGTTAAAACGACAATTTTTATGATATATACTTTTGACATAAGAAAAGAATTGAAGGCAATAGGATAAGGAACTTTTCTTCTTGTAGTTTTCTACTCGGGATTTGCTTGCTAGTTGGGCAGAGAGTCCTAAGGAGGGTAAAGAAAAGGAAGGAATTTTGCGTCATGATGGTTCTTTTCACATGAAGCATTGTGGAATCAGGGAAGTCTCCTGGCTTACTGCTTTCTGTCTTCTGTTCAAGGCACAAGAAAGATCATCCAGATGTCAATCAAAGATGTCAGTGTCCTCATTTCATGTCCTCAGTTGCCAGTTTCTCAAGAAAGTTTTGGGTTCCTTGGAACCCAAAAGGTATGTACAATATATGACCACTGTCCATCTCTACAAATGCTGAAATGTGAAGGGTGATATATTGCCCCTTAAAGAATATTTTATATATACCTTCCCACAACTCACAACCATTAGTCAGATTCTTGCAGAACCAGGTCTCTCCCTTTTTCTGTCCCTCTTCCTCCCTACCCCTCTCTCTTCCCACACCTTGGCCCACCTGGGGCTAGTTCTAAAGTAGCAGGGTCCTCTTTAGAAATGGTAGATCTCCTCTCCATCCCCCTCACCAAGGTCTAGTCCAAGATTCAAATGTCCCAGGGTATTTCGACGGAGAATTTCCCAGCCACGGTGGCTACTGCTGCTTAAGGATGTAGTCCTAGACAGAGGAGGTGTTTGGAGGACCACAGAGCCTCTAGCTAAAGTCCCAGTCTCAGTCCCAGAAGGCTGTTTCTCAGATAGCTGCTCTTGCACCTCCTCCTTGTCTGAAGATTTGAAAGCTTCCACATAGCGAAGTACTCGGTAAGGATTCTGGTCATGGTGGTACTCAACCCTGGGAGGAAACAGAAAGGACTCATGATAGCTGAGGAAGGTGGGTCATAGAGAGAAGCAGAGGTGAATGTGGAGGAAATGGGATATTAGAAAATAGAAGGAGGGACCAGAACTAAAGCAAGAAGAGCATCTAGAATGGAGGGGCCAGAAGAGAATGGAGTGAACGTCAACCTGATAATGAGGTGAGAGAAGTAAGAAGTCAACTAGGAGAGTAATGGAATGCAGGCTGAGCTGTATGTGGCAACATGAGAGAAAAAAAAGAAAGAGATCTGTGTATCATGAGGTTTCCAGTATCCAATTCAAGGCGTACCAGTGAGGGGTGAGGGGAGCCAGGTCAGGGGATAAGGGTTGTCCATGAAGGAAGAAGCTAGAGTCAAGGTCAAAGTATATTGGAAATGAGGATAAGGAAGTAACATGAGTGAAAAAAAAATGGACAACCCATACCCACACCTGAGCATTTACATGTCTGTACGCATACCACTTCACACACCACTGCCCTGTAGTAAACACAGCTGGCTATTGTTTTCTAACCCCCCACTGACACTTCACATCCCCAACTCTCCCAACAACAGACTAATGCAATCCCATGACCTTTCCTGGTTGCTTGCCATCTCAGAGATTCCACCTGTAGGTTTCACATACAAACTGTCACTCACCGTAAGAACCAGCGGTCCCCCAGGCCGTACTCGCAGCCACAGATACCGGATCGAGGCCATAGGAAACGAGGCATTTTCCTCTCCAGCATAACTGTGGTGGCCACAACCTGGAAGGAGATGAGGTAGCAAAAGATCTGAGAAAGAGCCACAAGGGACAGAGAGACACCAAGGCCACCAAAAAAAGAAAACAAAAACCAATCGGCTCAAGGAAGACCCTGGAGGTCAGTGGTAAGAGCCACCATTCATCCACATCTAAGCTTGTCCCAGAACCATGCTAACCTGGTTATCTCATCAAAACAGGACAGAGGATATTTTTAAATAGAACAATGAGTTCTATATTATTATTCATATTCACAGAAAGTGAGTCATTCAAAACTAATGTGATTTCCTTCCTACCACCCGTAGGAAAGCTCAGACCAATGGCATTGACTTAAATAAAATTATCAAATAGAATCTGTATGATGTCAGAAGTGAAACAAGGCAGCTCCAGTTCAGGGGCTTCCTAACAAATTGAAAATCCATATCTTAAGAAGGAAAAGGTTTGATTAATGTCTGTGTACATGGCAAGGAAGTTCCTAGTAGTATGTCCCATGTTCTGTCCTTTGTCCTGACCTCATTAGTTGGCTAGATGAAACAGACATCAGGCTTATCAAATGTGCCCATGACACAAAACTAGGAGGGATATGTAATACGTGGAGTGACCAAAGCAATATAAAATGATTTCACCGAAGCAGAATGCCTCTCTAAAGCCAGCAACACAAAGAACTAACAGAACAAAATGAGAAGTGTTGTTACCTTACTTTTAAAGAATTTAGCTCATTCATGTAACAAAGATCCAAGGGTGATGGTTGATTGTGAGTTTAGAGTGGCCACTTGTACATCTGGTTGACAAACTGACTCCATTGCACATGTTATTGACAGTAAGTAGTGTTTCTTCCATAAGAAGAATAAGAAGAAGCCTCTTCTGGGACTTTACCACTCCCACCACGTCAGGAACTATTCTAGTATCAAATGGACTTGAGTAGAGTGTGCAGTCCAGATGGGTTGGGGACAGGAGATTATTGATGAAGGAGCTGTCAATTCCAAATATAGCCAGCTCTCTGTGACATGTCTTTCTTCGCTCCCTCATTGTCTTGTCTTCTCTTGGTCCCTTCATTGTACCAGGTTCTCTCCCACCTTCCTTCCAATCATTTTGTTCTCTTCTCCTGGATAGCTAGCCCTCTTTCCTCTGAAATGAGTACTCATGGTTGTTCTTCATTTAGCCTTTCCTTGACCCTTTCACTCTGGCAACAAAGCCTACCTTTTTTTTTTTTTCTAGATTACGATCTAACCACTTTCAGACACTTGGTTGGAGTAGATGGGGCTGCACAGTTAGTTGGTTCTTCCTAAAAGACTGGAGAAGAGGGGACCTCACCTTCTTACTGCCACTTTGGCCTCTACTATCCAGCACTTGACCTTGTCTTAAGTTCAAAAATAAGCCTTTCACCTAAACTTTGTTACAGTCCCATGGAACTTAGAATGAATTGTCTGGGGCCAAACATGCTTTTAATCTTATTTTTTTGAGATATAGAGAATTCAACCCCTAGCCCTGGACATACTAGGTATAATAGTTTGAATGTAATCATCCCCTGTAAGCTCATAGGGAGTGGCATTATTCAGAGGTGTGGCCTTGTTTGAGCAGAGGTGGCCTTGTTGGAAGAAGTGTGTCACTGTGGGGGTGGGCTTTTAGGTTTCCTTTGCTCAGGCATCACTTAGTGTAACATTCAGATCACTTCCTGTTGCCTGTGGGTTAAGATATAGGACTCTCAGCTCCTTCTCTAGCACCATGTCTGCCTGCACACCACCATGCTGCATCATGATGATACCAGAGTAAACCTCTGAAAACGTAAGCTACCCCAGTGAAATGTTTTTCCTCTATAAGAGTTGTTATGGTCATGGCAACCTTCACAAATCTTCACAGCAATAGAAACCTTAAGACACTAGGCAAACAAGATACTATGCAGCTACATCTCCAGCCCAAAGGCATTCTTTTAAAGCCTGCATTGTTGGACAATGTCAGAAGAGTCAGAGGGTGCAACTGTAATGGGACCTATAGAATTGTGGGGAAAAAAAAGTGTACCCCGCCCCTGTTCCCTCGGGTGCCTTCAGCTTCTTAGAAGCTGTCAGAATGGGGTGGTTTATCTTCGAAGAGAGAGTCAGGCTGAATGGGTAGAACAGGGAAACTGATGGGAAGTGTAAGGCAAAGACTGGATTCTAGACAGATATCCAAATCTAGTTTGATGTTCTAGACTTCCCAGTTATGAGGATCAGTTCATCCACCTCCAACTCCTTACAAAAAGCTGTTTGGGTTTGGTTAATTTCTCTCTGTGGTCACGCACCCTTCATTGATATAAACCATGACTTGTACCCTCTCCACTATTCTCTTTAGCTAGCTAGTCCTACCCATCTTTAGTGTCTCTCTTAAACATTTCTCCCTCGATAAAAGCATTTCCTAACTTTCTACTTGAATTCCTCAGTTGCATCTCTTCTTAGCACGACGTACTTCTCTGTAGCAATTTTACTTCTGTGAGTTTTCAGCCTCATGTGAAGTGATTTTACTTAGTTTCTGTCTTTTCCAGAGCTTGGCACTTCAGCTGGAGGACCTCCTATGTCTGTGATGGCTGTGTTTGCGTCCCAGCTCCTAGACACTTCCCTGCATATAACAGGCTTTTGGGGAGTATTGCCACATACACACTACATAATTATCTGAAGGGTAAGCATCGGTTATATTCAAATATTTATATAGTACTCATGTGGAAAGGTGTGTGCTCTCTCATACATAGGGGGAAAGTCTGAAGTTGAAGAGTAGAATTATAGCAACATAGGGTTTAGTTCACTGTAATGTGGATGCTTCTGATGATAAACTTTTCACAACATGGAAAACTCCTATTCTCTGAAACCTTACTCAAATCTACAAAATAATAAGGTCATAATTAGACTAAAGAATATACTGAATGACTCTCACACAGATACATACTTATGCTGAAAAGCAGCTCAGTTACTTATCAGTCTTTGGAACATAGCTCATAACTCTAGTATTTGATTAGCTTATTGTGATACAAAGAAAAGATATAATAGGGACTTAGGGATTTATAGAATCTAATAGAAGAGAAACTCTAAATTTATAAACTGCAGTATATAAAAACAAAATATTCTTGTTCTCTGTGGATGCAGACTCCCGGATCCACATTTTACCTATAATAACTACCCCGACTGCATGCTTAGACCCTCCACTCCATCAATACATGCCTCAGGTTTGTATAACTGAAACAACAGCCTCGCGGGGCTGTCCTGGGACTCCCCTAAGAGTGGTTCACAATGAACACATCCTACTGTAATGTTTCCCTTCAGTTCCTGCCCCTTTGCAAGAGCAACACAAATGGACTCACCTGTGCTCTCCAGAGCTCATCCCTCTCCTGGGCCACTCGCCAGTGAGTGTCCCCCATCATGGCAATGAACAAGTTGAGCATGAGCAGGGTGGCGATGATGGCGAAAGCAGAATAGGTGAGGTTGTACATGAAGGGCAGATCCACGCTGTAGTTGGCAGGGCCATCGATGTTGGTGAGGAAAAGCTCAAAGGTGCTGAACAGTGCTGTGGGGTAGTCGGAGAATTCCCCCAGACTGTCTGGGTTCTCTGTCTGGAAAATGATACAGAAGGCTGCTCCGCCCAGGAAGATGCAGATGGGGAATGAAATTGTCACAATAAGTATGGACTTAGTTACCACTAGTTCTGTTTCTGATCTATATCTCTCCATCAGTTTATACACAAGTACATATGACTGTGCGTCTACAATACAGCTACCTTGCTAAACCTAAGAATCCTGACTAAGTTCACTGTTCTGGGTAATGATAACACTCAGCCGTTTATCACAAAGAATTATATGTGTGCGCATATGCACAATAAATTGCCTAACAGATTATTACCTTTTGGAAAACCAAATACTTGAAATGGTAAGTCATTAAAAGAATGTATTGACTCTCCCATGACTTTGAAGAGCAGAGCACATGATAAGGCTAAAAGAAGAGCACTTTTTAATCTTCAAGACTTCCAGATAACCACCCATCACTCTGAGACTTACTAGGCAAGCTTTGACCATCATGGAAAAGCTGTCTCACTGGCGTGCACCCTACCACATGGCAGGCTATTCTGGATCCTCACACCAGCACAGGGCCCTTTAAATGGCTTCTTTCTGTATGGTACCGAAATATGTGACAAGGTGGTCCCAAGAGCATGCAAAGGAGTCTGTATGAAACACTTGCTTCTTTAAGTAAAATCACAAGTGCAGGGTGATCATTTAGGGGATCCGAGATGTAGGACATCTTCAGGAAATAACTGCTGTTCTCCTAATTGCAGTCTGTATATAGGTAAGCAATTTATGGGCAAGTAAATTTAGGGTAGGGAGAAGGAAGAGAACTTGCATCAGGCCTCACAGGATAGAGTACTCCATGCAGACTGCCAGTTTGATCCTTTCACACTTAAGGTCTTAGTGTATATATATATATATTTAATCTATCATTTTGTGGGGGAACCTCATTGAACAGAGAAACTTCTAGAGATAGTGATAGGGTTCTGTAATGATGGGGCAGGGTTCTTCAGAGATCATTTTTCTTGTGCATCCTCTTCTCTAATGGGTGACCAGTTACAGACACAGAAGACTGAGTTAGAATTGCAAGTTTTTCATGAATCAGACCTGGGCCTTCTTCCTATGAGTGCAAACTCTTTTGTGCCTGCCAGTGCTTCCCCGATTCTCTCAGCTGATTTTCCTTCCTGTGCTGGACTTTCTCTGCTTCTCGGCACTCCCCATTGCACCTGTTTGTCTCCATTCTCTCGGTCTCTCATCACAGCTCTTCTCTGTCTGCATTCTCTGCCATGGCTCGGGCTCTCCAAACTCTCATTATGCACCTCCTTTCTATAACCCTTCCCTTTTCTCCATACTTTAAATGACTACATATAAAAGAGGACACTTTCTGTTCTATTGCATGCCTTCTATTTCTTCTTCTGAACTGTAAACCTAGCAGAGTTCAACATGGCCTTGTCCCTATTTGCCTAGATAGTATTTAAAGCATCTACAACTCTTCAGTGTTCGATGTCTCTCTTTCTCCAGTATTCCTTTAAGGGGCTTGTGGCACAGTTAGCAAAAATGAATCTTGATGGCTCAGAACTCACGAGTCTACCTTCCAGGCCAACCTGGATGGTTCCTTTCTATGGACAAAGGTGTGTTTTTAGACTCAATTTCCAATAGGAAATTAAAACAAAAAAAAATCAAGTGAAAGTGTGAACTGAGAAGAGAGTCATCTTCCTGAAGATCTGCCTCTAACAGTCTAGAAGTAGTGCTGTTACCTGAGGCAAATCCCAGGATGACCATAGCCATCAGCCAGCAGAAGCGTAGTAGGTCTCCAAAAATCATCTACAGGAAACAAAGAAGAGGAAGAAAGATGGGATGACTCTTTCTCCACCGTCTCTGAGCAGCTGTTGCTAACAGATCTGAATGTCCCCACGGTGCCTCCAGCTCGGCTCTGAACAGCATTTCTCTTTGCAGCTTTCCCCATATGAAGGTCCTGTATCCTAATCAGAGGGAGGTTTGGGAAAGCACTGACCTTCTGAATCATGATTGTGAAGGGGCCCAGCATCTGGAATCCTCGGGCAAAGTACATGACACTACACCAGCCCAGCACCAGGGCCATGGATATGGGCACCGCCTCCCCATTCACATTGGTAAGCCTCATCACCATGGTCACCAGCACAAGGGAGGCATAGGTGATGCTGGAGTGAGAGCAGAAAGCAAAAAGTGAGGTATGAGCTGGGAATATTCTGGATCTCCTGTAACATGATAGTGACTCGGCTAGCACCTATGGTGATATTTTATTTGTGCTGAAATGTGATTTCATTTATATGTTAATAAATAAAGTTGTCTGGGGGTCAGAGCTAAGAGCAAGCCATAGCAGAAGTGGGGCAGTGGTGGCACACGCCTTTAATCCGATCACATGGCAGGCATAGTCTGTGTGTTCAAGGACACAGCCAGCTTGGAGACACATGCCTTTAATCTCAATACCAACCATAGAGACCTGGAGGTCTGTACAGACAGGCAGTGACGAGTGCCTGGTTGGGTTTACAACCAATGAGAAGGCAGAACAGAAAGTCAATAAAAAGACAAACACATGGGAAGTAGGTCTCTCTCTCAGGGGGAGGACGTCAGTGGCAGCGGGTGGTAAGAAGGTGGTCTCAGCTTTTGGCTACTGCTCTCTGACCTCTGGGGCTTTTAACTCTGCATTTGGCTCTGTGTTTCTTATTTAATAAAACCATTTAGAAATACATCTACATTTGGCACCCAACATGGGCCTTGAACCCACGACCCTGAGATTAAGAGTCTCATGCTCTACCAACTGAGCTAGCCAGGCTCAGTCTGTTTAGAATTACCCACACATTCAGGCTAAGTCTTAACAGATAAAACATAAATCCAAAGATTCGAATCCACTGGGCAGAAATCTCTGGAGTGTCACCTCGAGGTCATATCTAGGTCTCAGCAAGGGAACTGTAGACCTGTAAGACTCTAGTAAGGAAAATCAGGGCCTGAAAGAAGAAGACACTCACATGATGACATGGAATGGTCCCCCAAGAACTGTCTGTCCAAAGTAGCGAGAGGCACCAACTCTGAAGATGTCTGGGATCTAGGGAAAGATGATAAAGCAAAAAGAAAATATAGACTGCAATTCAATAGGGGACCTAGGTAGATTGCTTTATCCCAGACTCCCCTGCTCCTCACCTCTAGAAGTAGAATAACCACAGCCCCAATGACTGTCACCAGCTCCCCTACCAGCCGGATATCATCCTGGTAAGTCACATATGCTTCCTACAAAAGGAAATCAGAACAAGAAATATTTCTTAATGCAAGGAGTTGTAACCTTTGGTGCCTACTGTCTAAAGCTGTCAAGTTGTGTCCAAGAGAAGGAAAAGATCTTTTTATCACTATCAATGTCACCCCATTGTAACTTCCACTCTGGCTAATTCTGGGACTAGGACGTGAGTTTACGTGTCCAAGGTTTTCTTATAATGTTATATGCTAATGACTTGATCTAGTCTGTGGCAATGCTGCCTCCTTTATATATGTTGTGAGTAACAATTTCCATATGTATTGAGCAACTGAGACAACATTTCAAAGCACCAAAAATGACCAAATAAAATACTGGGCATGGTGGTACATGCCTGCAATCCAGAGACTGAGACAAAACAACAGAGCACAAACGCAAGGCCAGCTTGGGCTACATAGTGAAATCTTGTCTAATGAAATGACAGAAGAAAATAAACAAAAACAACAAAGCATGCCAAATGGGTAAGAGAGATTAGAACATGGTGATGGTGGTTTCTGCTGCGGAACGAATCCAACCGCTCCAGTCTCACTGTGACTTCCACTACTTTTAACATATTGTAAGCATATCTCAGAATTCAGGGGCCACTATGGGCCCAAAACTTACTAGCTCTAATGAGACCTTGAAGCACTGAAGACATTTGAACATAAGGCTTCTCATTTGGAAGAGGGAAACTCTAATGCTTACTCCCTGTAGATAGTGTAAAGGTCACAGTAGGTGGTGCCTTTAGAGTGTCTTTAAACCATAAAAGGCCCTAGAAATATTTATTGTAGTTTTACTGATTTGGTTATACAGAATAGGGTAGAAATGGGCCTAGATATGGATTTTGGTTTTCTGGAAAGACCCTGATTATCCTGAGAAGTCAAGATATTCCTGGGGTCAAGGTGAGTTGAAGGCCATCCTATTTCAAGGTCATGCAGACTTGATAATGGAATTCTTCATGCTTGATCCTTACCTACTGAGAATCCATGACCTCATTTGAATGAATACAAGAAAGTTTTTGGACTGCTTTTTTTGGGGGAAAAATTCATGTACAGACAATTTCAACATGGAATTATACATCTGAGTTGAGCAAGTTAAAGAAAGCAGTGTTGGGCCTGCCCCAGAGTTCCTTGTTTGCTGGTAATTTGGTTTGTTTGCTTATTTTATCCTCAGCCCTTGCAACTATATGAATTCACTTTCTTCTCCACTGAAATTCAGTTCACAGAATATGTCCTTTTACTATCGATTGCGTCTATTACAGCTATCTCTTACAGCATATCATGCCAAGTCATTTTTAGACAGTAGGTAAGTGGGAAAATAAACAGTAAATACATTAACTTTAGAAATAACTTTAAATGCAGAAATTAGACAAGTGAATCTGTTCTTGTACAAATTTTGTCAAATTTCCTTTTGAAACTTTGTATCTTGGTGAATGGGTCTAGACCAGTGGTTCTTAACCTTCCTAATGCTGTGACCCTTAATACAATTCCTCATATTGTGGTGATCTCCAATCATAAAATTATTTTCATTGTAATTTTGCTACTGCTATGAATTGTAATGAAAATATCTGATATACAGGATGGTCTTATGTGACCCCTGTGAAAAGGTCATTTGATCCCCCAAAGGGGTCATGACCCACAGTTTGAGAACCACTGGTCTAGGCAATGCAATCAACTTTTGCTTGTTTCAGTTAAGAAAAGACGCCCAACCAAGAATGGTAGTAAAAGCTTGTAATCCCAGCAACCGAGAGGTGGAGGCTGAAGGATTGTGAGTTCAAGGCCAAATCCCAGCAACAGAAAGGTGAATTCGGGAGAGTTGGGAGCTCAAGCCCATTGTTTGACTATGTAATAAATTTGAGTCCATCACAGACAACCTGAGACCTTGTTTTGAAAGAAAGGGAGCAGGAGGTTGTGAGCACTACCTCAAGACAGAAGATGGCACAGAGCTATGAAGATCAGGCGCCCCTAGAGGCCAATGAAGCAATGACAGCATCTATGTGCTTACTTTAAATGAAAAACAAGAAACTTGTAGGCACAACAGGTGGACCGATCTCCCTTGCTGGGGCTCCCCACCCAACTCCATTAGTCCTTCTTTTCCCATTCAGCAGATTCCTTTACACGGAGACATTCCCCTACACAAATTCACCAGTCAGATAGGCATCCAGAAACTGCAAACTTTTGCTTATAAGCTGCAGGCATGATATGGCTGCCCTTTCTCCCAGAGTCCCCTCCCTTAAATCAGGCTACAGAGTACGGGGTCTTCTGTGAGCCTGCTTCTTCCTGTTCTTCAAGGCCAGTAAACACAGGGGTTTTGTTGTCTTCTAAAAAACTCTATTCTCTCTCTCTCTCTCTCTCTCTCTCTCTCTCTCTCTCTCTCTCTCTGAAATGTGTCATAACAATAATTGTTTTAGGCACTTAAAGCATTGGCCTTTGATTGTAGAGTTTCATACTGACAAAATTATTTTTATTTAGAACGTTTATTTTTATGGCCTTAAGAAAATGGTAGTGCTTTAAAAATGCAGAGGCCTTAGATTTCAATGATACATCTCTGATTTCTCAGGAAGTGATGAGACATCACTCTTTACTCTTAACTATCATTACTCTTAACTAACTATCCTATGCTTCCCTAGAATTAAACTCAGACAAATAATGAATTTGCCTTTTTAAGTTTCAGAATTTTATTCTTTAGGGATTGTACTCCAGATGTTCTGCCTAAATTAAGCATCTAATTCATAGTTCTTTAGATTTGTGGTTCTTAAAAAAAGGGTTGGGGATCAAGGTTGTGTTTAGTAAACTGTTTAAGCTACACAGTCACTCAGTCTCAACTCCTGTTTGTTCAGCCTCCCTGTTCTTTCTATGCCTCATTTTCTTTCATTTCACAGGACCTCATGCCTTCAGGCAAACACAGTGCTGTCCATCATCTTCTTCACCCTGCATCCCTGTATTCCACTCTCCTCCAAGCTTTGAGACTACTCTTTTGGAAATATGAACATTACCACATGACTTCTCTTTCATGCCTTTCCTAGCTGTCCTGTGCCTTTAGGCTAAAAACACAGATGGTATGAGAGAATGTTCTCTAAATACTTACCAGAGTAGAAAGTCACTACATAGTGTCTAGACAGGATTAACAAACAGACTTAAAAGCAGGGGATCCTCTGAGAAAGGGTAAAACCTGGTTGATCCCCCTGGAATGAGACATGAATGGGGAAGAGTGGCAGACCAGGATGTAACTGCTATTTTGTTTGATTTGATTCTTTTTGTTTGTTATTTTTGTTTTTGTTTTCTGAGACAAGGACTTACCATGGTAGCCCTTGGCTGGCCTGGAACACATTGTGTAGACTGGGTTAGTCTCAAATTCACGGCGGTCCTTCTGCCTCTACCTCCTGGATGTTAGAATTCCAGGTGTGGTTGCCATCACACCCAGCACTGTTGTTTGATTTTTAAAATTGTGTGTATGTGTTCTTTTAATTAAAAGTGTCCATTGCGAGAGAAGAATCAAATGCAAAGCCTAGATTGACTAACATGATTTACCAAACTCACTACTCTATCCTCTGTCTTGTGTTCTTATGCTATGTGTGGACTAATGACATGCCAACGGTGTCCTGTTAACCAGGCCTTAAAATAGGATTTACTCTTCCCTTAAGAAACCTCTGACACCACATCTGTCTAGTTCACCCTTCCTTATGCTTCAGGATTCAGGTCAGGCCAACATTCGTCTGGGTTCTCCTTCAATGCCCTTCTGCAATGAGCTCAGATGTGTCCCCTGTGGGCACCTGGTGCTGCTCTGATTATAGACCTCAGCTAGGGTACTGAAGTGTCTGTGTTCTCCACATCTCTTAGAGCGCCCTGAGGACATTAGCATCTTACTCCTATTTTTTATTCACAGTTTACAACATTGTGAGAAAGTATTCATTTAGCAAGAAAGGCAAGAAGGAAGAGGGGTTGTGGAAACAGCAGAGAAACAGCGTTCCCTGGAAGCTGCAGGCTGAAGAGGGAAATAAATCAGTAAGTGGAGCTAGAGAAATCTATTTGGAAGCAGACCAATTGAAAAGATGGTACCTAGCTGGGTTCTCCTGAGACTACCAGAGTCCTTGCTCAAGGACACCTGAAACATAAAAGACACTGCACTCCACTCCTCTAAAAATAAAAATTTCCCACAAATAACCAGAATTTAATGCATTTCCACATGGCTTAGAATTTTAGGAATTGTTAACAGCCTGGGAGTTGTGATAACCTGGGATTTAATTGTCAGTAACCAGATCCCTTGTCCCTCATACCCCATTGACAAGCAATCGTAATGAGCTGGATAAAATGCTCAGGAGAGGGCATAGCAGAGCTTGAGCCACCAGTGAGCTGGAAGGGCTTCACATGCACCGTGTGGAGAAAGGTGAGCGGTAATGATCGTCCCAGAGCACAAGAACAGGTTGAAAATCCCAGTTCACACTTTTGATTTTCTCCTCCCACATCAGACCTACAAAGGGCCCCACTGGCAGTTAATGGAGGATTTCTCTGATTTTCTAAATTGAGCAGAGCTTCCTGAACAGGACTGTCAAGTGTTTGCCACAACACAAAGGCAAAGTAGGATCCCAGGACAGTTTATGTCAACTCAGTGTTTTTCTTTAAGAAGGCCGATAGGTTTTCATGGTTTGTATCCTGAAGTGAGGGCTGCTGGCCTTAGTAGAGTAGGATCCTGTTCCCAGGAAATGTCACCCACTCAGAGTTTATCACTCAGTTTCTGTATTTTCTCAGGAAGGTTGATTGGGAAATTTTCTCTCTCTTCCAAGAAGTCATTAGGTAACAGTGACCACTCCTTTGTGAGTTGTTCTTGTAAAGGTTTTGCCCCCCTACCTCCACTACATTTGTTTTACTTTGTTCCGATATGCTTCAATTTGTCATTTGATGTAGGATTTCACTATATAGCTCAGGCTGACCCAGAACTCACAATCTTGGCTCACCATGGCAAGTGCCGGCCAACATCCTTTCCCTTTGCCCTTTGTCCATTTCCTAGAACCTCTGGTCAACTTCTTTCATCTTCAGCTCTGCACTTCAACTATGTGGAACAGTAGAATTCACTAAGAAATTTAAATTGTAAAACAGCAGTATGTGTGTCTAAGGAACTACAGAAATTAGCCCCAGAAGATTAAGATCCATCCCAATATTTTGATCAGAGAATAAGGGCACTCTGGATGATGAAGACTCCATGTAACACAAAAAAATCCACCCAACACACAGTCTTCTTGCCCTGCATTCCACACATTTTCACGAAATCCTGTAGTGTACCTGAGCACCTCCAGAGAGGGCTTTGAGATCAATAACCCCCTCATCTTCCAAGTGTTCTGGGAACACTGAATAAAACTGATTTCTATGTTGGTTTAAGAACAATTACCCATTCCCAAAGAAGTATGATTTACTCTATATCTAATAGGCTAGCTAATTACATAAATCATAGTGACGATTATGAAAAGTGGAGAACAGAGAGTAGCTCAGAAGCTGGGAGTGGGAGATATTCCATGTCTGATAGGATGTGCTCACCTTTACAAGTATTTCTATATAAAAGGTGAGGGTGGCGGACCTGGGCTAGTTCAAAGCCTAGAGATTCTGATTTCTCATGTGATGCATCTACAATGAAAAAAGACTAGGATATAGCATATGACTCTGGAGATAGAAATTGCCTATTTCTGCAGTTATAATTCACAGATCTAAGATGATGGACACTTGAAGTCAACTAACACCTACACTGCCTTTGCCAACCAAATGTCTCTGTCAAAGTGCTTAGTATCTTTTGGATTTGTAGCCACCACTGTTTCAATGGTGCTCATTTTATTTATGAGTAAGAGGAACATTAAATGATAAAATGCTTTGCTGTATAAAAAGTGATCTACAAAGTCACATCATCCATACCCAGTAGCTTATGAAAAATGTAACATCATGATTCTATCCCAACTTTACTGCCAGAAACTTCAGGTGGGCTTAACAGGGTCTCCAAGGCTTGACAAGTGTGTGCAGGGTACACATCTAAGCACTTGGTAGAAGTTATTTTTATCTCCCAGGCTCCCTGTTTCTCTTCTTTCCTTCCTTGGCTTTAATTGGGATGCTTGTTCCCCAGGGAGCTGATTAGAAGCCTTGAACAACGGGTTGTACAGAATTGGAGATCAGATGGCTTTCAAAGGGCTATGTGTCTAGGGTTGTCTGGAGCTTAAGATAGAGAAGGGCACATGGAATCATCACATTGACTATGCCAAATCAATGATTTAAAATAGACAGAAAACCATGTATAATTCCTAAAATTGTCCTCCTCCCCTCATTCTCCACATTCATCACAAAGAAACGATGATTTTACCTTCATTAAATCTCCTGATGCCAGCTCTTCCTCACCACCTCCCTATGAAATCACTATGCCAATTCACCATTTTCTCTTGCTTGGTAAACTATAATAGGTACCTGATTGGTATCTCCATAGTTTCTTAGTCATTTCTAGTCTGTTTTGTATCCTGGTATACTGTTTGGCATGAGGATTTTTATTAATGCTCATCATTATATCCAGCTGGGATATGAAAAGGCTATAATCGTAGCACTCAGAAAGCTGAGACAGGAGGACTGCCAAGAGTTTGAGGTTTACCTAGCCTGTGTAGAGAGAAGCAGGGCACTCTGGCAGAGTTATTTTCATATTTAAAATTCCAAGCATCCTGCAAATTCGAAGATGAAGATTAACCCCAAATATGTCCCGAAACACCCTGTACAAATTGGGGAAGATCTGCCTTTACAGCTTCGTCTGTAGCACCTTGCTCAGTTCTCTGTGTTTTAATCAGTCTTATTTCCCAGACACTGAAGAGACTTTCCCAGCCTTAGGCTCTGTGTATCTGTGTTCTCCTTGCCCCCAATTCTCTTTTCATTTTGACCTAAGCTCAGGGCACAGGATTCTTTATAATCCTTTTCTGTCCCATGAAGGAACCAGGCTCCTGCTATGTGCTATCTTAACACTGTGCCCTTTTTTTTTTTTTTTTTACTTTGGGTAAAATTTTAGTGATAAGCAACTTTTAATCAAACTTATTTATTTGCTAGTTTGGTTAATGTACATCAATCTATAAATTCTTAAACAAGAATACTGTCAATATTGTGTTTTGCTCAGACCATGGTTGTTGAATTTCTAGTACCCACACTAGTGTTTAGCATTATTTATTTCATGAATGAAGTATTTAAACAGTTCTAAGAAAAGGAAACAACAGCAAAGAACTTGACAAAATCTTTTCTAAGAGACAGAAGGGATAGGTAGATAGATAGATAAGCAAACAGATAGACAGGCAGTCAGACAGATAGATGATAGATAGACAGATGATAGATAGATAGATAGATAGATAGATAGATAGATAGATAGATAGATAG
>CABHPP010132653.1:36731-48215 GCA_902168425.1 Peromyscus attwateri | reverse complement strand
GTGTGTATGTGTGTGTGTGTGTGTGTGTGTGTGTGTGTGTGTGTGTGGTGGGGAATTTGGAATTATCAGGTGGCTGCAGAGGAACTGGGAAAAGGACAGAAGTGAGATGTGTGATGACTGAAGACACTCTGAGATATCAATGAAAACATTCAGTACTCTCAGGAAAAAAAAATGTCTAAAGGTCATAGTTATGCACAAATAGAATGGACCCAGATTTGATGACAACAATATCTTCCTGGATAAGCAGAATAGATAGGTGTATATTGTATAGCAGTCTAGCCTAAAACCAGAGATTTAGTTAGTCTGAACAAGGCATGTATCTGCTTTTGAGAAAAGCTTCAGTAAAAGAAGTAAGGATTGTAATGGTTATGGGGGCAAGAGGACTGAGCCAGTCCTTGACTTTGAGAAGACCTTAGCTGGCACAGAGGAAGTATACTGCTATCTACAGACGCTGATTGATCCAAGAAAAATGAAATACAGATCTCTGGCACAAAGTGCTGCAAATTCCCAAGTAACAAAGCTGGCATTACAGGGAGGAGAGACAAAAGTGTGTCAACTCTACCATCCTGTGAGGTAGTGAAGGACAATCCTACACTGCTGAATGATCCTGGCAGAGTACTGCCTGTGAAGAATAGCAAAAATGTAGGGTGAAAAACAACCGTGGGCTAGGATTTTCTCCTCTTCCACCCAAGCATTTGGTTGAAGACTTTCTGTGTTGTGTACTTTGATAAGAACAGTCACATGTCTCTGAATTTTGTATACCCAGTGAATGTGAAACTACAAAGGAATTTTAAGTAATTTTATAGGCAATATAAATACATTCCTTTAAGTATAATATATTTTCTCTTCATTATTCATGGCTTTACTGAAAGTTGAGGCAAGGATGAACTATACTTAAATATCAGTGTTACTATTTTTCTCATGAATTCTTCTGCTTTCCTGCTCTATGGATGACTGACTTGTTACGTTTTAACTGGAGGTAGATAATAGTCTGGTACATTGTAAGTGCTTGGTGTGATTTAGAGTACTTTACATCTTAATTTTATTTCCAGTTAGCTTGGCCGTGACTTACCCACTTTGAATACTTTCCTCTAAGAAGACGGAAATGAAACGGCATGTCATTTGCTTCCCACCCTCACAGCCAGTGTCTGCTGTCGCATTAAAGCACATTGCAGTAGCTTTTTAAGGGGACTTGAAATCTCAGCCACTTAGAACTTTGAGGTTTCATTATTTAACACATGTCCAGAACCACTGACACTCAGGGAGTGGAGTTGTAGCCTTTGTAAAGCACTCATCCAGCTTTCTGTGCTGATGGAATCACTGCCATCCTATATAGCTGGTCTGCAGTCAGCACACAGGGAAAGGGAGAGAAGGGAACTGCTTGGAAAATATTTATGGACAGTCCTAGGTACCCATAAATCATCCCGGAGCAAAGGGAGTTAGGAAATACAGTCCTTAGATGGAAACGTCCCCAGCAAACACTCCTGGAAGGCTCAGTAAATAATGAGGGACAACAAACATTTCTGTCATATCCCACATCCCGATCCTCTGTTTCTGCACACAGAAAACAACACAATGAAAGCTCCCCTCTATTTCTGTGTCTCTATTCATCAGTTCATGGATTACAGAATGATGCATGATTCTTCATCCATACAGATATTCCTAACTTATGTTCTACAAACTACACACACAGACACACACACAGAGACATAGACACACACACACACAGACACACACACAGACACACACACAGACACACACACACACACACACACACACACACACACACACACACACACACACCTCAGACCCTGTAAATGGGGAGATATCCACATTGTACACTTCACATGGTAAGGGTGGAGAACCTGTCGTTATCTTTTTCCTAATTAGAATCTTACCTCACAGGCTGGTGGAGGGTTGACTTAAACTAACATCGACATGCCTCACTGAAATTCAAACACTGTGATCTTCACAGCAATGTTAGCATTTTTGGCCACCGGTGTGTGTGGGGGGAGCAGAACACAGTCATAGAAATACTGAAGAGCCATCAAAAAATAATAGTTCCCCTAATTTATCAGATGTTCATTTTACTTTTTTTTTTATTTTTTTTTTGGTTTTTCGAGACAGGGTTTCTCTGTGTAGCTTTGCGCCTTTCCTGGAACTCACTTGGTAGCCCAGGCTGGCCTCGAACTCACAGAGATCTGCCTGGCTCTGCCTCCCGAGTGCTGGGATTAAAGGCGTGCGCCACCACCACCCGGCTCATTTTACTTTTATAATATTTTCTATGTTGTAGGGAAAAATACCTAAGTATAAAAACAAATTTCATACTTTTTTTTTGTATTATAAGCTGAGGAAAGAAAACCTTTACAGTTGTAGAATACGGCCATGTCCTATTTTGCTCATTGTGTTGATATGATAAACATTATGACCAAAAGCAATTTAGTGAGGAATGGGTTTATTTCATCTTACAGGTTACAGTACATCATCAAGGGAAGCCAAGAAAGGAACTCAAGGCAGATGACTGAAGCAGAAACCATGGAGGGAGCTGCTCAGTGATGTGCTTGTCATTCAGCTCTGTCCCACCTGACTATGAAGGAACTTCATGCATTAGGCTTTGCCCTCCTGCTCCAATGAGCAATCAAGAAAAAAAAAAAAAACCTCATACATATCACTGGTCAATCTGACAGAGGCATTTCTTCATTAGGGGTTCACTCTTCTCAGTTGATTATAGGTTTGAGTCAAGTCGACAGCTGAAGCTAATTATGACAGCTGGCAACTTTTCAGTGAAATTCAAGAATTCATAACAATAAAAGGAAAATCAAATAAGTGGATTTGAGTTAAATAAGCAAATAGTCATCAAAAGACTCCAGTAAAAATTGTGCCAACCGACACCTGAGTGTGGTGAAAGCTGTGCAGCATCAAAAGAGAACTGTTTTTAACATGGGAGCATCCAACTCTGTGTAGATACCTCAGGACTCTCCCAGTCAACACTGGGATACTGCATAGGAGTGCAGCGAGATGCTCCAAGAGGCAGTTGACTTGCTCAGGCGCAGTAGAAGGCAGAAGGCAAGGGCAGTCAGTGGGGAAAGGCCCAGTCTCTCTGCTGTTCCATGATATGATTCTGAGACACAATATCGAGGTTACTTATCTCAGAGGACCCTGCAAATCTGAGCACCCCAGTGAGAACAGTCATGTCTTAATTGAAAGGGAGAAGAAAATGTTTTTTTTTCCTCTTTTTTGGCATTAAAATTAGATTACCAGGGCTGGAAAAAAAAATGAGTCAGAGGTTAAGTACACTTGATGATATTGCAAAGGACTGGAGTTTGGTTTCTAGAACCCAAGTCAGGCAGCCCAAAATTGTCTGTAAATCCAGCTCCAAGGGGACTGGAGTCCTCTTTTGCTCTCTGCTGATACCCTTACTCACAAGCATACACCTCCACACAGATACACCCACATACACAGAATTAAAACAAGTAAGTCTTAAAAATAAATCTACCATGAAAAGTAAGGACATACAAGATCTCATTATAATCTAGTAATATTTATGAAAATAATTTGTGCCGAAATGGCTTGGTATTTAATGAAACCATTCCTTACATTTCTTAAACCAATATTCAGAAATAAAGAGGCCAAAATGACATTTTTTGTTAATAATCAAGTTTAATGTTGTTGAATGAAATTATGAGAATATTTAAAATAATTTCCCTACAAAACTGTGTCCAAATGAATCAGAACACAAGAGAACATACTCTGTGGTAATTATATCTTGCACAATTAATTTTTATCAAGAGTTGTATAACACGAAATCTAATTTGGTCTTTTAATAAAAAAAAAACCCAGGGCCAGATATGGAGGTGAAAGCTGAAAGATCAAAGAAGCAGAGAGAGCCACAGCCACCACCTCTCACCTCACCGACTCCTCAGCCTGAAAGAGCTCCAGCCGAAAGGGCTTCTCGTTAAAGGGACACTTCTGCCAAAAAGGCCTCTAGTTCCTGTCTCCTCATACCTTATACACCTTTCTCCACCCAGCCATCACTTCCTGGGATTAAAGGCATATGACTCCTAAATACTGGGATTAAAGGTGTGTGCCACCACAGTCTGGCTCTGTTTCTCTCCTAGACTGAGTCAATCTCATGTAGCCAGGGTGGCTTTGAACTCACAGAGATCCAGATGGATCTCTGCCTCCCTAGTGCTAGGATTAAAGGTGTGTGCCACCACTGCCTGGCATCTGTGTTTAATATAGTGGCTTGTTCTGTCCTCTGAACTTCAGGCAAAGTTTATTAGGGTACATAATATATCACTACAGGGTTGCACAGGAAAATGCATTATCTTTCATTTGTCTTTAAGTTCCCTTTGTCATGATCCGTTATCACTGTGTTGACAAGGTACACGAATACAAATTAATAAAAAAAAGTCACTATTATGTAAAACATAGTTTTCAATGCTAGCTTTGTTTTCTGAAGGGCCCTAAAACTTAGTAAATGGTGTTGATTTTACTTGAATATCTTTTCAATTACGACTTTTTTTTTTTTTAACTATAAGTCAGCACATGGACTGTGGTTGATTTTCCTCACAACTCTCTCCAGATGTGTTCTTCTTTTATACTCTCCACCAAATAAAGACTTTTACAGATTGTCCCAAAACAACATTCTTGCTCTGTTGATGTCTTGAGTTAAAAGCCAGAGGGGATTGGGATCAGAAAAGAGAAAATGGTATACCATTCTTTCCCTCTCTCCCTTCAGATAGTGTCTTGAGTTGGCTTACTGACACAACTTATCACGAGCACCTTTATATATAGGAACTTCTATTTCATTCTGTGATTACTGTCTGTGTTGCCATTGACTTAGCTGTGGTAGTAGTTGCAGATTCTACTTGTGAGCTCTGGGGTTTTTTAACATACCTTGTTGGTTTACTCTGGCTGTGCACAATGCTATAGATATTTATTTAATTCGCATTCACTCTTTTAAAGTGTCATATATTTATTTCTAGAATCCTAATTGTTTCACTAACTTGTTATTACTATACAAAAATTAAGAATGAAACACCAGAAGTACAGATTTATGGGGAAATTAGAAGGCTGGATGTTTCAGAAAAGTGTATTATTGACCATTTTCTTTCTTAGAGGCTAAGAAATCCAGGTCATCTAATTACACTGATAATACGTTAGAATTATATGAGGAAGAGTCTATCACCATTGCCAATTAATTACGTTTTAAAAGACAGATATCAAAAACATAGGTTTCAGATATTAATTTTCAACTACAAAACCTTCATTATCATGGAGATGCTAGAGATGTAAAATTTATAACAGATATGAAGACAGCAGCAATAAAAAGCTAGCTTCTCGTTGGAGGACATCAGTACCATCATTTTTGATGTTACAGATAAGAAGTTGAAAGCATGCTTAATCTTTCCCAGTCTTGGTGAAATGCCTCAAAATGAGCGATTTGAATGAATAACTGCAATTGTTCAGTTGGCTTTTAAAATTTAATACATTCTATGTCATTTTGAATTACTTGTGTATTTATTGCATTGGAATATTAAAATTAACTGCAATATTATAAGACATTTTAAACTATTGAGAACAGTGTTTCTTTGAAGTTCTTGTTTCCAGCACAACTTATTAAAACACAGGGCTTCCCACAAGAACACAAAAGTGGAAGCCATAGTACATACACAAAGCACTTGTCAGGTAAAAATTAAATTAAAAAACAAATAGAAACCCAGGACTTCCTGCAGGCTAGCCAACCAGATACAACCAAGCTGCATCCCCCACACTGCAGTGCAGAGTCCTCCTCCTTCACTGCCTTGCTGATGCTGATCACAGTGAAACACTCAGGTCATAGTTAGGTCTGGCTGCTGTACTATCCTCTTGCAGGTTCAGCATTTCCATATCTGAGTTCAGACTCATAGGGAGCCTTCCCACTCAAAGCTGCGAAACAAGTGATAGGTGGATACTTACTTATTAGCTCTTTTATTATTGGGCACGAAATAAGATTAAGTTGTCTTGTTTTGTGTTCAATGTGAAATAACAAGACACAGTTTACAAAAAAAAAACAGCAGTATCACAGTAACTCAGAATTCATTGTTTATCAGCCAATTACCCTCTAAACGGGAAATTATAATTGAAAATAAAATAAAATAAAAGCCTGATGGCTGAATCCCCTTTACACATCCTAAGTTTTTCATCTTTGCACCTTAGATTTGCCAATAAGCTCAGATTTTGATTTTTCATAAGAGTCTTTTAGGATATTATTTTACTTAATATGCAAGTCTTTGAATATAAGACAATGAAAATAAAAGAAACAAAAATGGATAAGCAAATTTTTATAATACTCTTGGTTTTAAAGTTGAAAATTTTTATTAATTTAACAAACTGTCCAAAATGAAATGTTTTGCACATGAGAAGTGTGAATGTGGGAAAAAGCACCTCAAAGCTCTCCCATGAAATGGTACAAGTGTGGTAGATAGACTGTGCCCAAATGTCCTAATCCACAACACCAAAGGAGTCTTAACTTCATCACATTAGTTTGAAGGTCAACTATATTTCTAAAATTGCCAAAGGAAAATGTATATTTATTGTTGTAATTGATGAGGCAATTCCATGTTGTTTATCTGGTAATTAAAAGAGGTTTATTTCAGGGGTAAGTTACAACCAATAAGGAGTCAAATACAGGATCCAGGAGAGATGAGGTAGAGTCCAGCATAGATCTCTGGGGAACTCTGACTTGGTCTGTAAATCCAGCCTCCAGGACCATGAAGAGCTAAGAGAGCAAACACTGTACACCTCTCGGGTCTTAAGTGGTCTCCTCTTGGTCACACCTCAGGGGCAGGTCATAGGCAGGTGTGGCAGTTACTTGCTGCCACACTAGGGGTAGTGTTTCCAGGTCAAAGCTGGAACAGCTACCCACTACATATATGCATTTAGTTATATAATTTAAATGTTTCTAAAAATCAAGGGAATGTGTGTGCCTATGAGGTGGTAGAGGAGTAATCCTTGTTCTGTGAGAGGAGCACACAGTGAGTATGAGCTGATAAACTGCACTCCTTGCCTTCTTTGCAGACAATCTATCCAGTGGTGAACCACTGAGCCTATCTTCGGGTGATAGTCTAGAAGGAACCAAGCTCTCTGCTGAGCAGTTGTGAAATGCATTTATGCCCTTTCCTTCTCTCTTCTTGTCTGACTTGTGTTAGTTCTGTTACTGCAATAGAATATCAACATCAATAGCCACTTAAGGGATAAAAGAGTTTAATATAATTTATAGATGGAGTATATTTCATTGATGGAGTTCATCATGGCAGGGAAGATGTCAACAGCCAGGGAAGGAATAACAGCAAGAGATTGAGGCAGTCCTGCCATTAAGGTAGCATTTATTTCACCTACATAGGGAAGGGGGTGTTGAGTGGAGTGGGCTATGAAGCTTCAAAGCCTGTTCCCAGTGGCATACTTCCTTCAGCAAACCAAACCTACACCTCCCAAAGGCTCCATAACCTTCCCAACAGTGCCACCAAATGAGGACCAAGGGTTCAAATGCATGAGTCTCAGGAGGAGGAGGGGTGCCTCATTCAGACCACCATGTAATTCAAATGCTCAGTGATTAGCAGGTTACAACCTTCCCTGTGTGGTTATATAGATAAGGATGGGTTGGTGTGTAGAAATCTAGCCAAGTTCTTCTTTAGGAACTTTAATGTTGTATTGTTGCTATACTTAGTTTAAATTATTTACCACTGAATGTAATATCACATGAAAAAAATAGAATCAAACTCCTGTTTTGTTAAAGCTATCATTTTTCACTTTTACTGCCGGAATTCAAATGCTATGAAAATCATGGTCAGAATATACTTCAATATGTTACATACTTGCTGTGTTTGCATATCCATGGGAGTCAGCTACGTTCCTGTGAAAACCACAGGTTACAATATTGATCTAATTTGGATACAGACTGTAAGAAGTTTCAGAGTATGAAGCTTTTCTATAATGACCTTCTTTTTACGGTAGTAAATAAATATATTTTGTGTAACTAAATACATACATACATACATTATATATATATAATGTGTGTATGTGTGTACAAGATCCATACCACAGCTATGTAAATAGATACCTCTCATGAAATTTTATGTGATTCTTTGATAAAGTTATATATACTTCTATATGTAAATTCACTGTGGGTTTATGTTTCTTGGCAACCAAGCCAAACAAAGATACTTTATGATTCAGTTATGGAAAAGAGAATTGCAATGAGCAATTTAACATGAAATTGTTTTATCCTAACTTTCACTCTGAAGTGGAGGGATCAGATGGTGCTGTATTTCAGTCAGGTTGTGATCAGCTATGAGATGAGAGAAATTCTACACACATAACTGTAGGGAAGGGGATGCATTACCTTCCATGCATTGGCTACCTATGACAGCATCAGTAAAAGTCAATGAGGCTGCTTTAATATCCTAAACCTTCACTGGTCTTTAATGGAACAATTTACACTTTGTTGAAATTTGCCATTTAACAATGTGGTGTCACCAATTATTATCCTATGTCATTTAAGAAGCTATTAGTATGAGAAGCCATTACTTCCATCACAGATCAAATAATGAAGGCTAAAATAGAATGTGGGTTCTCATCACATTCTGATGACACCTTAGATTCAAAAAAGTAGAAAGTCAAATTCAAGTAATACAATAATAAAAATTAAAAAAGAAAAAAAATAAAGAAATGGAAAGCCAGACATTTATTTTGGTACAAATTCATATAGATATACAAACACTCATACACATAAAATAATTTTAAAAAATCCTGCTGATATACCTGTGGAACTAGAAGGGAGAATTATTAGTATATCTATTCTAAAATTACATGTGTTCAATACTGAGAATTTAGTGGAAAGTTTATTATTAATATGAAAATCTGGGAAGGCACTAAACACCTGCCGACACATCAGATACAAAGCCCACAACCTGAATTAAGAATGTCTGTCAAATGCAGACATGACTGTGCTGCTGGGCTCATGGACACCAGCCTATTGTCTTCTACACTGCTTGATTTCTCTGGGATCCATTCAGTCATAGGGTTAAAAGCCCTTTGACCTAGAAAAACTATGTGTAAACCATCATGCTTTTGATGAGGAGTTTAGTGGGTGGAAATATCATATTCCTTTGATTTGCTTTATGCTGTATTAATGAATGGTCCATCAACTCCGGATGAGGTCATAACGTGGACAAGTTAATAGATGGAAATTAGCATTCCCTAAGCACCCTATTAGTGGTAACTAGTAACAGATGAACTAACTTAGGAATATACTCGTAAAACCTATGTGGTCCACTGTCGCCTATGCAACAGTCTAGTCAATAATCCTATGCCTGTGATCTAACACTGAGCAAAGGCAAAGGTAGAAAATCCAGTCCCTTAGAGTCTCTGCAGATCAACCAATTAATAAGGGACAGGAAGTACAGGATGTTTCTAGGTTTCTTTAAAATCAAGAGACATGAAAATCAGATATCCTATGTTAACCACAGGGAAACCATTTTCGCAGGTATTTTTGAGACCGTGAGGATATCAGCATCCTTTGCTCAAGAATGGAATGTAAACATTGGTTCTGCATTTCATTCTTCTGTTGTCAACAGAAACACCCAGACAAAAGTAAGAAACAAACAACAACAGAACAAAAGAAGGCATGATGACCTTGGGAACAATCCAATGTCATCACTGACAACACATTAATAGCTTCTGCTCACAGATTTTCATATCATGAAAACTATAAGCTTTAAACGGGATACATCTTGGTTTTCTAGGATTATCTATTTCTAGTAAACAAGCCTGCATTTTAATGTTGGGTAAGGTATGACTCTTTAAAAATATTACATTAGCCCACAGCAGTTTCTGAATATAAAGATACGTATAAAGAACATTATGAGTATTTAACAGATTATATTTAGTAACATATATGAATACACAAATACATATATGAATGTAATAACAATTGATGAAAAATAGAGGCCATGGATTTTAAGGAGATCAGGGATGGATTTTGGGAGGGTTTGGAGTGAGAAAAGGGAAGGGAGAAATGTTGTAATTAAGCTACAAACTCAAAAAACAACAAAAAATGGGACTGCATAACTGTCCCATGAAAGCACTGTGGGCTGCAGTACATGACAGGGATGGAATGTTCATTCAAACGCCATCTGTGCCAAGACAGATGTAAAAAAGGGAAGCTGTAGCTTCCAGATCTTTCCATCCTTGGCTTCTGATCCATGGCTTCTTCTGTCTTTATAACCATTAAGAGTGATACGTCCTATATTATTGGTTTCCTGTGAATCTGATTTATTGTTCTCTTTTTGTTACTTCAGTAACATACTTGCTTATTGCATTGAGTCACTATTATATGTGGTTGTGATAAAAAAAAAGGTTTATATGATGAACCTTATTGGAGCTTAATATTTTTCATAACTGTGACTAATTGTTTGGAATTGCAATGATGCTTTTCTTTTTTCTTGATTCTTAATTTCACTAAAGGTTTTAAAACTCATTTTAATAAAAAGAGAGAAATACCTTTTGCATTAATCTTATTTTAAAAATGCAACATGAGTAATTGTTCTATATATAATGAATATGGCAGATCATCTGTGCATATGGCTGTTTTATGCTGAATGTGTGATAATGGCTGCTCCCCCTTTGCCTTTCCCATTTTCTACTTGGCTTTGATTTAAGGCATTATACTGTTTTCTGGATGATTTGTCATTTCCATTGCTGTTCTTTTTACAAAATATTTGCATGCAATGACAATTAGTGAAAAATAAGAGGCCATGAATCTGAAAGAGAGCAGATAGGGCTATATGGGGGAGTTTGGAGGGAGGAAAAGGAAGGGAGAAATGTTGAAATCATGTTATAATCTCAAAAATGAAAATTATTTTCATTAAAATATAATTACATCACCTTCTTTCTTCCCTTTTCTCCCTCTAGCTCTTCATAAGTACACTCCCTCCACCTCCTTGCATGCCCTCTCAAACTGACAGATTATTATTTTAACATATTCGTGTCTAATATATATGCATATACAAGTAGGCAAATATACCAGGAGGCTTTCTGTGAATTAGTTGGCTTCTTCCGACTCTGACCTCTGGGGTTTACCAAGAAATGGGTTTCTTCTGGTTTACAACAGTCAAGTTATCTGGGGCCATTTTAAATTCATTTTTAGTTTCATTGAATCATAACTTTAAAAATCTCTACTTTTGAAACTTAAGCTATCTGTAGTTTATTGTGTAAACACATACACACATCAATTCACATGTACTATAGTATGTAGTCGCCAGTACATTAAAAATATATTTCATTTAGCAAATAGTCACTTCCAGGATCTCTTCTGTGGAGCCCATCCTCAAGTCTCCATACACTCTGATGTTCTGCTGGTCCCCTTGTTCCAACGTCTGTGTCCCCTGCCTACGGACTGTGTCTGTGTCCCCTGCCTATGGACTGTGTCTGTGTCCCCTG
>CABHPP010132653.1:0-36721 GCA_902168425.1 Peromyscus attwateri | reverse complement strand
GGACTGTGTCCCTGTGGTCTTTCACAAGATTTCTGGTCTTTGGTGTTTTTACTTTTCTTTGCTCTTTGAAAATCATAGTCAGTTGAAGGTGTTTGTCCCCGAGAACAGGTGGGTATGAGCCTGTAGGTTACTATCCAGCACCAGGAGCAGATTTGTGTTCTCAGGCTTAGGCTAACCCAGCCACAGGAGGAGAGAAGTCTCATCAGGTACTCCTGTCTCAGGCCTGTCTATAGTCTTTCCTGACTTCCTAATTCATGTTTACTCACTCACACAGCCTACTGGGGAAGTCCTAAGCAGGGACTTAAAAGGAGTCCTTAACCTTGGAACTTGCCTTTTTTCCTCCATTCTAGGAGAAAATGGATATACAATGCGGCCTGATGCTCCCCTGGGAAGAAAAGCATCTCTCCTGAGAGTAAGAAAGCAGTTAAGTAGATTAAGCCTGCACCCTGAAAGACCTGGTAGAAATTAGCTGTTCCACTCCCTGTGGTGTGTCAACTTTGAAATGATGAAGAAATAAACATTTCCTTTACATATCAATGTGTTTTGTGGTCTTGTTAAGGGTATTCGTGTGTGCGGTGTGTGTACACTGTATCTCTTAGTAACAATGCATGTGACAATGCCCCTTTCTTTACTTTGCCAACAGTTAAACAGGTGGATCTTTGTCAATGGCACCTGACTGGCGTTTTCATTTTCCTTACAACATGAATAACCACTGTAAGTTGATTAACATCATTTCCATTTACAGAGAACTCTAAAATTCCTTTATTCCTTTGCTCCTTTTCCCACTGATTTCTCGCGCGCGCGCGCACACACACACACACACACACACACACACACACACACACACAGAGCACATGGCTCTCCACTGGGTCATTTATCTTTCCTAGTTGTCACTACTGAGTTTGAGGAAAAGTAAAAACTTATAAACTTACACATGTCACAAAGAACTCCTTCATTCAATTCTCTAAGATTTTATGGTTGTGTTAACTTTTCATTATTTATGTAATTGTGATATTTTAGGTAATGAAATATTTAAAATGTTTTTAAGGTGGTTGCTGGTTTTTTTCATGATTATAGAACTCTTCTATATTTCAACCTTTTTTGTGCCATAGATTCTCTTCCAGTGTCTGATGATTCAGCTTGGCTTCTTTGATTCAGTGACTCTTTTGGAATTTAAATTCCTAAAGGCTGCACACCTGTTAAATATCATTACTTTCACTAAATGGTTGATTATCACAATATTTTTGCACAATCTAGCTTTCCTCCATAGATTTAAATAGCCATTTCCATTATTAACAGTGAAACTTAATACTCAAATATAGGTAACCCTGTAAAATCAACACCAGGATGCAATAATTTGTACTAATAATACAGAACTCTGGTTAGATCTTATGTCTCCATGTAATAGACTTCATCATGAGATGAAATTTCAGAGAGCATGGATTTTAGAATAGTGTTAAGAGAGATCAATAAAGAACCACCAAAGTTCACATTAAACATCAACCCTCATAAACGTAATTATAAAGCATTTGTTTCCTCTCTTACCTTCTGACTCTGGGAAAAGTACAAATTACCTGCAAGATTTCTTTTTATAATTTTCCCTTTACTAACAATGATCTAAATTATTATTTCTTAAATATTATTCCACAGTGGGCTTACTGACTATCTACCTGTATGAAATAATATAGCATGAATTTTGATTTGCAATGGCTTGATATTGAAATTAAAATGAAGGAAACTGAAAGAGAATTAAACTCTGATTGGCAGATGTTTCTCTGTTGATTTGTTTTTAATTGTTTCTCAGATGAGAAGCTCTTCTCTGAGGATGCATCTGCAAGACTCTAACAAGTTTGGACTCATGGGAGATTCTTTAGTTCATTCAGCACATCAATGGGGTGTGATTGCCTAGGCTGAAAGGATGCAAAACTACATTCAAGTTATTCTACTTCATACAACTGAGGAGTTTCAAGTCAGATGAAACAGAGAATAAATATTGTTAATCAAGCTTGCTGCACCTGCCAATTAGAAGCAGTGTTCTGATTTTAATTGAAGACTCAGCCAGAAAGAAGAATGCAGAAGTTTCTACAAGGAAATACATTTCATGAATGAAGTATGCACAGTGTGGCAATGAACTCTGGCCTCTGGACATCTGTGGTTACACTGTGGAAGCCAGCTGATTCTTTTAGCTTATCTCAAGCCAATCCACTAACCAGATCCAAGAATTTCTCCAACCAAAATGCTATGTAAGGGCTCCCTAATAGAAACTTTAGTCAGTAATGCTGAGTATGATACATCCATCACCTTGCCCATTACATGGATCTCTTTGGGAACACAGAGGAATATTCGAGTTCAAGAACCCCATGCCCTCCCTAACCATGCTAGCTTTTCTTCTCCATCAAATTTTACTATGAGTCTTTGGTGGAGCATAATTTGAACTGGTAAACCAAAACTCCAAAAGGCATCTCTCTTCATCTACCTCCACCTTAATTCTTTTGTGAAAAAGATACCAACAATATCTTAAAGGAAAGCCAAACAAAACAAGAATGCCAGGGAGAAGCTCTATACCCAAAGCAGCCCTTGTAAAGAGGAAACAAAGGTTAATCTTCTGTTTTTGTGTTGACATAAACTTGAGATAATGATTATATTTTCTTCCTGAAAATACAGTTTTTATTTTGCTTATCCTGAATATACATGGAAATTTAGTCTACTTTCTTGATTTCTATGACTGTGAAAAGCTTTGATAGCTTTTCCAGGACATTCTGTGTACCTTGCTCCTGATAATCCACAGCATATATGGCTACCATGACTCTGCAGGGCAGGCTATCCTTTCCACACTGAACATTCCTGAGTATTTGACTATTAGACTGGCTCACTGACCATTATACTTTTCGGTTCTTGTTTTTGCATAACCTTGCTAACAGAGAGGTCAAAAAAGTAAATGCAGATCTCATCCCCTCTCCATGGTTTCTCCTGCAATATTCTTTTGACTGGTCTTTGCCTACTTTCCTGTTGATTGTCTCAAATTGAGATTTACCCCAGGAAATCAAACAATTGCTTTTCCCTGGATTTCATGTGGCTTTCTATGCTTTTATATTCTACTTTATAATTCTGAGCATTAAATAAAAGGAAGTCATAGAAACAGAAGGGTATGACTTCATTGCAGGGTTGCAGCCCTTTAAATGAGAAGGAAAATGAATGACTGTGTTAAGTTCTAATGATAAGGCATTCTTAGTCTATCACAGAGGAACAATTAAGTTTAGATTTATTGTTACTCAAAACAAATAACTATACTTAAATGAATTACATTTAAAATACATATTGATGATCAGTAACAAATCATTACAAAAGTAGCAAGCAGATTAAATTATGCATGTGTTCAGTCACATTATTAGGTAAATACTATATTCAGGTAGTATGATAAGCACTAAGAGATAGCCATGAACAAACACACAAACACTTCACCTTGCTAAGGATAGACATCTAGCTACAAAGATCAGAGTTCAACAGTGATAAATGCTAGAGTGAAGAAGGAAGAAGGAAAGATAGAAATACAGGTAAACTATCATTAGCCTGAACGAGGAGGGAAATACACCTGATGCATTCCCCTGCCTAGGTATAGGGATAACAGAGAGGGGGCTTCCTCCTGAAAAGAAAATATCCCCAACCCAGAAATAATCTCTGAAAACTGCTGTCTGCTCTGATAGTCGGCTATAGTTTCCATTCAAATAACAAGCATTGCAGATTGTTTCTAGGCTTCCTTACTGACTTTTAAATAGTAACTAATTTAACTGAATTAGTGCTCTTCTCAGTGATCATGTAAATATTAAATACAATGCCCTAAACATCTACCTATAAACACTCTTAAGTTAAATTTGTAATGCCCTTATTCTCCTGCATTTTGACCCACTCATCAGGAGTATATGGGACAACATTTTGATATTTGGAGAAAGAATTTCAGAGAATATGAAATTATATTGTCTGTGAAGAAACAGTCCTGTTCAGGAAGTCCCTCTAAGGAAAAAGTAAACACATAACACAAAATTCTAGTTTTGATGGTATCTTAGTTAGGATATTATTGCTGTGAAGAGACACCATGACCATGACAACTCTTACAGAGGAAAACATTTAATTGGGGCTGACTTTCAGTTCAGAGGTTTAGTGCTCTATTGCCATGCAGGAAGTATGGCAGCATGAAGGCAGACATGGTGCTGGAAAGGAACTGAAAGTTCTATATCTCAATCCAGAGGCAAAAAAAAAAAAAAAAAAAAAAAGAGTGACACTGAGTCTAGCTTGAGTATCTGAAACCTCAAAGCCCTCCCCCAGTGACATACTTCCTCCAACAGGACCATAGGTCCCCGTAGTGCCATCTCCTATGGGCCGATGGGGGCCATTTTCATGCAAACCACCACAGATGGAAAGAAGTTAAGAATGTCAGTCTTACCCTCCAAGGATGTGACACTCAGGTCTTTGCTCCTGGAGTCCCAGCAAATGGCCTTCCAATGATTTCCAAGAAATGCATGTGACAGGCTGGGAAACCTCTCCACAGTCAGTTTTAAGAATTGTCGCTCCTTTAGAATGGATAGTGTGCTGGTTAGTTTTGTGTCAAGTTGACACAAGCAAGAGTCATCTGAGAAGAGGAACCCCAAATTGAGAAAAGGCCTCCATGAGGTCGGCTCATGAGCAAGTCTCAGAGGTTTTGTTTTGTTTTTTCGTTAATGACTGATTGATATTGGAGAGTCTAGCCTCCTGTGGGGGCAGTGATTCTTGGTGGTATAAGAAAGCAAGCTGAGTAAGCAATCAAGAAACAAGCTAACAAGCATCACTCCCCTGTGGTGATGTTCCTGTCTCCGGTTTTTTACCCTGAACCTTCATTCTGGCTCCCTTTAATGGTAGGCAGTGATGTAGCAGTTTAAGCCAAATAATCCTTTTTTACTTAAAGTTTTATTGGTCATGACCTATATCATAGAAATAGAAATCAAACTAGGTTAGTAAGAATGAGAATGGTGGAACTCTGTGAAAAACCTCCTGGCTTAGTCCCCCTTAGATCACATACAGCCTCTTGTCAGAATGTCGAAAGTGTGGCAGTTCCATTTTCAATCTACCATCCAGTTTGGGTGACCTAGAAACAATTTGTGTATTCAGAGAACTGTGTAAGTCTTTCTCTCCATCATCCACGTGAAACAACTAAATCACAAGCAGACAGGTAGATAAGCAGGCTCCATCCTCAAAGCAATATCAGAACTGCATGAAATCCTGGCTGTACTGACACCAGTGTGCTTCTGGAAGTTGGGTCCCTCCTCCTGCTAGATACTCACTGTCCCTTAAAAGACATGATAAATGCACAGGTTGCTAGGCACAGCAGATATTCTGACTCAGTAGTTTTGCACTTGGGCCCAATAATTTACCTTGAACCCCATTTTTTTTTTTTTTTGGTGTTGGTCTAGCAGTCTTACTTTGAGAACATCTATGCATTAGCTGGTTGCTTTCAGGTATCATATTCACATGCTTAGGATTTTGCTGTGAGGCAGGGTTGAATGTACAAACTATCCCAGACTTAGCTTTTCAATGCTAGCAATCAGGACACTCCTTTTGTAATTACAACATCCAAGGAATTAGATATCTCTGACACTATGAACACTGGAGGTGAAAGAGAATATGGAATGCACTCAGTACTAGTGATCTGGAAGATGCATAAGACCAGCAGCATTTGGCCTCTCATGGGTTGCTCTTTCTGTATAGCTGTTTTAGAGCTGTGAACTTGGAATTCTGCTCTGGCACCTTGCCAAGCCACAGACATCATAAAGCTCTTAACGATCTTGGAAGATATGCTGCCAGATACATATATTGGTTTTTTTTGAGACAGGGTTTCTCTGTGTAGCTTTGCGCCTTTCCTGGAACTTACTCTGTAGCCCAGGCTGGCCTCGAACTCACAGAGATCTGCCTGCCTCTGCCTCTTGAGTGCTGAGATTAAAGGCGTGTGCCACCCACGCCCGGCACCAGATACTTTTTATAAGTGACTTACCACTGTTGAAGTTAAGTGAAAATGGGAAGGAGAACAAGTCTCTTGGGTCTTTTTCCTAGAACATCATCTGCTGACATGTCCCATCTGTAGACATGCCTTATTCCTGGGATAATCAAAGGTCTCAAGACACATTCCCTGGAGATGAAGAAGGCCAACCCTTTATAATAAACACTTTGTGATATAAAATTTTCAAAATGACCACTGTGAATTAATGCCTTGAATCATGCAACCCAACACTTAAGTAGTAACAGGTGAGCAAGCGATCTATACTCAGGCCCGTTTGAGGGTTACTTGTGACCTTTTATTGTACAACACAAATCTGAGGTCATCTTTTTTTTCTCTGTGTGATGTGAAGGAGGCAGAAGAACAATCATATGAGTGTAGATGGAAAGCCCACCTTTGTGAGATATGACATAGGATATGGAAGATTCCTAAGGGATGGGGAAACTCCTCTCTCCCCTGTCTTCCTGAACTATAGATTTTAATTATGCTGATGTCTTTTAAAGTTTCTGTGTTTCCTATTATGTTTAAATTGGGGTCTTGGGTTTTACAAAATATTGACAATATGAACTGCAATTACTTCATTTCACACATAGGATATGAATTGTAAATGTCAGTGTCATTCCATACCCATCATAGTAATTCTGGACTATGGCATAGAGGAAGTCTCTTCTGCTCTCAGTAATTTCACATTCATTTTCCAATCTGAACTTATAGTTTCATTTCTCTACAGTATTCCTTCTATCTGCAATATGCTGTTACTTTTTAACATGTTTTACTGACCATAGTACTTCTCTGAAAATATACATAAGAAATAGGAAGTGTTCTTGTGGCTCTTAAATTGTTAGGTTTTTTTTTTTTTCTTCCCAATTGGTATGATCGTCCTTGGTAATAACTGACGTGAGCTATGTAAATTTAGGTATGTTAATTACCAACCCTGTTTCAGTGTCTTTATATACAAACAGAACTAGTGACAATAACTGTGCCATGAACTTTTATGACGTATTAACATAGAGTTAATATGACATACACTTAGACATTAGCAGAAATATGTCATAAGTATGAAATAAATTTGAGCTGCTGCTACAATTAATGCTGTCATGAACTGTTTGCCTCAATCTCACGGCTTATCCAACATTTATCTCTTTCACTTGGCTCACTTTCATTTTTCCAAATAGTCTTAGTTTTTCTTTGGAAAGCATTCAGTAAATCATATTCTTTGAGACCAGTGGTCTTTGTAATGCAGTTGTCAGTGTGTAACAGAATGACTGAAACATTCCTTCACGAGAGCTGAGTCTTAACAATGCATTTTCTCTACCTAAAGGAAAGTGGTCTCTTCAATATAGGTCACTGTAAATGATGTGTAATTCTTCAGAGAGCACTTGATCATGAGTTTGGCTGGTTTTCTCTTGGCATTTTCTCCCACAGGTCCATATCTTTTCATGTGTTTTATGACCTTGCTAGGAAGTATGGTGGACCCAACATCTTTGAATATACAACATTCTTTTTGTAAGATGGCGTTTCCTTTTCAGTTCCTTCAGACCTAATCTCCTTTCTCTGTAAAACCTAGTTTCACTTTGAGTTTTATTTTCTACTTTATGGCTAACGGTAGAAGAGGCCATGGAAAAGAGTTGAGTGACAGATCATCTGGGCTGCCACAAAACATACACATTCCAACTGAATCAGACATGAAAAATATCAGGACTTTTCCAGTGTCAGCCATCGTCCCATAGCAATGTCACCATCAGCAAAGATTCCAGAGGATTCCCACTAACTCAGTTCGTGGAATGATGGAAAGTCTTACTCAAAGTTCAGTTCGTCATTAGCATTCCAAAGCAGTCACATGAGAACCTACCATCCATCTGTAAAGAAGAAATTAAAACCTTTGTGGGAAAATGGATGGAACTAGAGTTCATAATGTTACTGAAAATAGTCAGGCTCAGAAAGATAAGTATTTATTGCACATTCTTTTTCATAAGTAGATTCCAGATTTCAATTTATGTAGATGTGTGTGTGCTGTGTGCTGTGTGTGTGTGTGTAAGATCTAGAAGTAGAAAGAGAACTATGAGAGGTGAAAAAGAGGTCATATGGAGAAGGGCAAGAGTAGAATGGGAGATTCTTGAATAGAAGTAGAAGAGGGAGTGATTTGGGAGAAAGGAATCAGCAAGATGACGAAAGAAATTATAGAGGTAAAAAAGAACATATAATGCTGTACATGCATATGAAAATGCCACAAAGAATCCCACTACTTGTATGCCAACTAAAGAAATTAATAATAATAAAATAACAGAGTACAATCCCTACCTTAATCAGATAACTTATCTACCTCTTTTCCACCATGTTAAACTAGAGCCACTTTTTATTATCAGTATGTTACCATCATTATTAGGTCCAAAATGTACTTCATCTTTGGTGACAACAAGAAGTAGCTTATTCACACTCTTTGACAATCATTTCAGGGAAGGACTGGAGAGATGGCTGGGGTTAAGAAGGCTTACTGCTCTCCCAGAAGACTGGTGTTCATCCGACTATACCATCAGACAGCTCGTAAGCATCTAGATCCAGCTCTAGGGGACTCAAGACCCACTTGTCGCTCCAGGTGCATCCATACACATGTGGCATTCGAAGCGTGCACACACACACACACACACACACACACACACACACACACACACTTAAGATAAAAACAAATTTCAAGAGCATGATTTAAAGATATTTAAATACTACATTCATTGGACAACAGGATTACTCACTCAAAATTTCAAATTTATGGCATTATAACTAATCAAAAGGGGTTTTTGATATTATTGTAAGCATTTGCATACTACTTCAAGTAAGGATTAAAATACTTTTTAGCTTCTCAAAAGCAAACTACTGTGGCTAATTTCCTGTTATAATTGAACATAAATCATCTTGAATTGTAGACTTGTACATGAATATATAGTTAGTATTAAAATTTAATAGAGTTTAATATTCGCAGTGTGTCTAAAATTAATTTCAACCTAAGTAAGTCCACCACAAAGTGTGTGAAATAAATGTACAACTAACTCCACAAATCACTCGAATGATATTTCTAGAAACTAATGATCATCACGTGAATAATATCTGATTGTGCTAGCATAGAAATTTAGTGTAGTATTCTTCTCAAGAGCACTGAAAAAACACATTTATGTCTAATGGATAATATAAATTGTTGATATAATGGAAAATTTCTCATTAATTTTATAAATAAAAGAAAAATTATCTAATTTTAAAATAGTTTGCTTGTGGTCTGAGTTCTCAAAACACATGAGCTACCCCTGAAGAAGTGTGAGAAGTAATAAATCAGTGGTACCTCATCCCCAAATAAGTTTAGTATATGCAAATAATATATCTTTTATTTTCTTTGTAGGCAACAAAATATTCTGTAAGATACTTGAAATACATAATAGAGGAGGAAGCATTATATATATATATATATATATATATATATATATTTAGCATCTAGGGAAAGTAAGAAGGTAAAAAAGTTTTGGTTAGTGTCTTAGGGTTTCTATTGCTGTGATGAAACACAATGGCCAAAAACCAATTTGGCTTACGCTGATCATCACTGAGGGAAGTCACAACAGGAACTCAAACAGGTCAGGAACCTGGAGGTAGGAATTGAAGCAGAGGCCATGGAGGTGTGCTGCTTGCTGGCTTCATCTCCATGGTGGCTTGCTCAGCCTGCTTTTGTATAGAATACAGGACCACCAGCCCAGGGGTGGCACCACCCACAAGTGGCCCAGCCCTCTCCCATCAATCACTCATGAAGAAAATGCCTTACAGATTTGCTTACATTATGAACCTACAGAGGCATTTTTTTTCAATTCAAGGTCCCTCCCCTCTGATGACTCCAGCTTGTGCAAAGTTGAAATAAAACTAGCCAGTACAGTTAATAAGATCTGTGAAATTAAACAAAATATGTTACTCTATTAGTTACTTTTCTAATCTTTATCACAGAATACCTAGCAGAAGCAATGGAATCAGCTTAAGCCACATTTTTGTGACTCACGGTTTCAGAAGGGTTTTATCTCATCACAGCAGACAAGGAAGGGCTGCATGAATGGCACTGTCTGAAGCTGCAGGAGTCTCTGCTGTACTTACATGGTATGGACCAGAAGTTGGTGACAGCAGGTCAAACTCGGAAGTGGGTATAACCCCCAGTGGGCTGCTTCTCCCAGATAGAACTCACGGAGCAGAGATTCCACCACCAACTGAGGGACAAGTATTCAAGCACATGAGCCTGTGAGAGACATTTCTCATTAAAACCTAAGTTACCATCTATTATTTGAATATTTATAATATCAAAATAGAAACAATCAATGAAGTTAAACATCTGCTGCTTTGGGGGCCTTTGCAGGATTCCTTTATTCTGAAAGGTTATAAAAGATCTACTGACTGTTATCAAGACCAGTCTATGGAAAACAACCATCATTGACTGGGCAACTTACTAGCAAGATCAATTTTTCTCTCATGGTTATTGCTCTTGGTGCCAACTAAAATGCTAATGATCTGTCACTAGACAAAGAACGTTTTATTCATATTTTGAGAAGACATGAATAACAGAAAATGAAGTGCTACAGCCGTAAACGGGAGCTCACTAACATCTGTTAAAACGGGCTTGTCAGCACAGTGCTCTGGGTATGAGACATCTCACTATGTGCCAGCACAGCCAGCATTTTAATCGTGATTTTCTGCAGTCCTTGTTCCTCATTACGACTGGTAGATAGGACATTTAAAAGTCTATAACAAACCTGCAAGCATTTAAAGACTGTTGTACATATGTGCTAAATAAGCTGCAGACCCAGGCAGGCAGAGTCAGCAGCAGGAGGGTAGGGACAGACAATCCAGGCAAGTCACACAGAGGTGGGCAGAAGAGCGTTAAGGGGTGAGGAAGGGTAAGAGGAAGAAGAGTATCGGAAGCTTCCACTTGTCCTCAGGAAATATCAGATAGCAATAGCATGCATTAACTCCATAACCTGCTGGTGGGAACTGGAGAAATTGGTGGACATACTAAACTCACTAAGTATTTTTCTTTCAAGTCCCTCAACATTTCTTACTATCAAAATTGTAAAAAAAAATATAGATACAAATACTTTAAATTTGCTTAAGACATCTTTAATATTAGCTATTTTAAAAATTGGAAAAATAGCAACAGCATGCCCCCCACGTCCCATAGAAAAGGATTAGTTCCATTGACATAAAAGTCACATGTGAGTTTCTACATAGACTACACAATATAAAATGGAAGAAAAAGGATGCTTCCTCTGTTAATTAGATTTTGTCAACTTGACACGTAGGATTTGTCAACAATCTAGAGACACGTAGGAAGAGGTAGCCTCTATTGAGGATCTATCTCCATCAGATTGGTCTGTGGTCATGTCTGAGGGGCAAAATCTTTATTGCTAATTGTGGGAGTGCCTAGCCCACTGTGGGTAATGCCAATCCTTGGCAGGTTGTCCTGAGTTGTGTCAAATCAAGAAAAGCAAGCCATAGAGCGCAAGCAAGTATGCATTACTTCCTCCCTGGTCTCTGTTTCAATTCTGGCTCCACATTTTCTGCCTTGGCCTCTCTAATGAGGGGGTGCAGTGAGTAAGGTAACATAAACCCTTTCCTCCCCAAACTGCTTCGGGCCATGGGATTTATCATAGCAGTATAAAAAATATGGCACTTCCATTAATCACAAATTGTTTATTTAACTGACAGCATAGAATTGGAAAATTTCCCCTTTTCTTATAATAATAACAAAAATTAGGTATATCTAAGATTCATTCCAGTATAATAAGATTTCACATTAAGATTTAGTTACCAATTAAAAAAAATGATTTCAGAAGCATTACCAGAAGTGTGGGTTGCAGATGAACTATCTTGGGGATGTATGTTCTAAGCCTCAAGTCACACACAGATTCAACATCCTCTATATTTCCAGTTGACAAGTGGTTTCTCCTGAGGAGTCTGTATTTTTTCTTTGTTTACATGAACCTTCATGGCTATTTGTCTCATTTCATTTATTAATTTCTCTTGTATGACACAGTCGAGTTGTATTGAGGCATTCTTAAAAATTCATTTTTTATTTAGATGACAATAACGTTCTGCTGAAGTGATTACCAAGTTAATTTTATTTTTATTGGCATCCTATGCTTGTGTTGGTTTTAGAGCATTTTGTGTATTAATCACATAATTAAAATCAACAAATCCGTGGAAGTAGTATTCCACTGTAGAGTTGAAATGAACCCCCCTTGACCTTTAGCACCCACTAAATTTATAATGCAAGATGCATCATGAGTCTACGAATTGGGCACAAAGATTAATCTTCTTATTATGAAAAAGAGAAATTGGGTATCAGTGAGGCCATTGTCCTATCAAGCCTGGGCCTGATGGTTGGCCAAAGAAGGAGAAACTGGAGCCCACACCTCTGTGAATCATTTGTCTGGCTTTAATGTGTGGGTGGCATCTTACTTTCCTTTCTAGTTTCTGTGAGAAATTATTCTGACAAAAGCAGCTTAAGGAAGGAAGGGTTTGTTCCAGCTCACTTTCCCAGACGACTGACCATCATTGTGGGGAATTCAGAACAACAGGGACTGGGGCAACTAGTCTCATTGCAACTGCAGCTGAGAAGCAGGAAGTGTCACACTGTGAGACATTTTCTCACTGGTTTACATTTCATCAGCCGTTGCTTCCTTGCACCCCTCTTTAGTTGTTTTGCACATCATCTATTCACTGTGGGATCTTCTACAAATTTTAGGATAAACAAAAATGTTATGAAAGACCTGGTAAACTTCCCCTTCACTTAAAAATTCTTTATGTACAGTGTGTCCTCAACATTTACTACAGCTTCTCTGTGGTGCTCTTTTCTCTCCCTTGTTCCTGTATCAGCTCATCATGCACACCCTGCTTGTGATGGTTAATTCCAACTGTACATTTTAGGATACCTGGAATGTGGGCTTCTGAGCATGGTGTTTTGGATTATCTTCATTAGGTTAATTGAGGTGAAAAGATCCAATTACTGGGTGGTACCATTTCTAAGTTGTAGTTCTGGACTAAATAAAGAGAAAGGACACTGAACAACTGTCCATAACCAAAGAGAAATAAACATAGGTATCTATGGTATCAAACATAGATATCAAATCATAGGGGAAGTAAATTTGTGTTTTAATAGCCATTAGCAGAAAGCTGAAACCTAAGAAGGGATGTTCAGATACATTGTAGATTTAATACATTAGAAAATAAATAATATTTGGGTTATTGAATAATTTACAATGAGAGCTTGAGACTATATTGTATCTTAGAAAATACTAAGTATAAAATTTATTGTATATCAACCAGTCATGGATATCAAGTTGCAGCAACACTAGGCACCTCCTCTACTATTAGGGCTGGATGAGGCAATCCAGCAGGAGGAAAAGGTCCCAAGAGAAGGCAACAGAGTCAGAGACAGCTCCTGCTCTCACTGTTAGGAGTCCCAAAAGACAACCAAGTTACACAGTTGTAACATACATGCAGAGAATTTCCTTCTTTCCTTTCCTCCCTCCAGCCCTTCCCAGGTATCCTCTCTCCATTTCCTCTAATGCTTTATCACTCTCTAATTGATGCATCTTTTTCTTTGATTATTATTATTACATTATTATTGCATACATATGTATGTATGTGTATGTATTCACAAATACAAATGCAACCTGCTGATTGGTCTAATCTTAATTTATATAAAACATCTGACATATGAATTTTAGAGGTCAGAATATTTATGAAAATAGTATGTTGGAGACAAATAAAATCTTATTTATTTAAAAAATATTTTTTGTTATAAGATAGGAAAACAGTATAATTTAGTATCACATTTAAACTAAAGCGCTCTGTTTTCCAGAAAAAAAAAATTGTGATGTTGAGTCTATGATGGCTATCACATGATGAAGAAAGGCTTCAGAAAGAGTGACACAGAGAAGTAACCTGCCATCCATAGATAGTCAGGGCTACCTGTCTGAACATAGTCTCCTAAAAGTGGGACTGGAAAAAAGACAGTTATTCGGGGAAATGTTAAGGCATAATTCATTATGTGGGTCAAAGGAAACTAATCTAGAGAAAAACTTCACAAAGATGCGTATGGAATACAGATCAGAGGTTTCATCATTAGGAAGGAAAGGAAAAATCAGTTTCCTTTCCTCCCTCACCAGTGCTGTGGCCCCAGGTGTTAAGGGAGGTTGGGCAGGCACCCAGCATCACAGAGTTCTCCTGCCAGGAAGAGATGAGAGGCAGAAGCAGGCCCTGGAGATCAGCTGCTGCACCTGCACTGTGTTTCCCTGGCATCTCTAGTTACTCATGCCCCGCTGGCCAGAGGAAGCAGTCTGTAGCCACCAGGCACGATGGTCTGTGAGGCCTCCAAGGCACTGGGTATCAGCTGGTCTGGGCTTCTGGATTCCACGCACAGCTCTGCTTTGATTTTCCAACCAGCTACTATTAATGGCCTGGGTATCAATTGCACTTTGTAACTTTTCTTTTTAACTTTGTATATTTTCAGGTTATTAGATGTATAAAATTTATACATTTTACTGATTCCTAACATTGAACTCTTCATTCAATTAATGTTTTTCTTTTAATAAGGGCTCGGGTCTTTACAAGTAGCAAGTAATTTTGGTATTGTTCCCAGCTCTCCGTGAGTTCATCTATGTTATGTTTTCAACATCGAACTACATTGGTTTCTATTTAAGGGGGATATTTATTAGTTTTTAAATTAGCATGTGGAGAAGTGGAATCGCTCATGCCATTTTCATGCTTTGTTTTGTTGGTGCTCTCTGCTTGCCCCTCCCAGCCCCCATCTCCTCTAATGGGTCCCCTTCTGCCCCCCAGTAAACCCCATTAGTTCCGACTACATGCCCCTCACTCCCCTCTGTAGTCTCCCTTCCCTGCCCTCCCTCAGTATCCACTCTTTTCCTCATGATCCCCTTTCCAGGTTCATGACCAATAGAGCTCCATACAGACACATATATGAAGATTAAAATCTTGGATCAACATATGAGAGAAAAACACATGGTGGCTGTTGACCCTTTGAATGAGAGATATTTTACTTAGCAAAACAGATTCCAGGTATATCTTCATTCTTGGGAATGCCATGATTTCATCCCTTTGACAGTGGAATGAATTCTCATTGTGCGTATGTCCCATATAACACACACTTTCATGTGTTGGTAGAAGCAAAGCTGGTCCCATACTTACTTTAAAACCTAATCTGACAACTCAGAATTTTAATTGGAGAGTTTAGCATCTTCATATCTTTTTTTTTAATTTGTAGTTTTTCTCTTATTTTTTAGATTATAATATAATTACACAATTTCTTTCTTCCTTTTCCCCCTCCTTTAAACCCTCTTATATACACTTGCTCTTTTTCAAATTCATGGAATCTTTTTGTTAATTGATATAGCTGCATATATTTTCATAAATATAACCTGCTCAATCTGTATAATGTTACTTGTACATATGTTTCCAGGGCTGACCATTTGATATTGGAGAACCGCTTACTGTCCTCTTCCTTGAGTAAGACTGTTTCTCTCCTTCTCAGCATTCCTGGGTTTCCTGTAGTTCTTTGTGCATGGTTGAGGCCTCATGGGCTTTCACTCTTCATTGTGGCATGTCTGTTGTTGGTGTCCGTGTTCAGTTCACATTCTCATGTTTAGATACTCATGTTAATGAGACGTGGATGTAGCTCCTGAAACTACTAGAAGAAATAGTCTCATGGCAAACTCCCTGCTCCTCTGGCTCCTGCATCCTCTCTACCTCTCTTCTGAAATATTCCCTGAGCCTTGAGTGAGAGAAATTGCTTTGTAGATTTATCCACTGGAACTTAGTTGTACAACTCTGCATTTAGATGAGTTTTTTTTTCCTGTAGTGTTCTTCATATGTTGCAAAGTACCTGTTTGTATAAGGACATATATTTAGAACATAGTTAGGATCATGCAGGTTTATTAGGTTGAGATATGTCCTATGAATCCCTAGACTCTCCGAGAGTTTGAATATTCTATTTTGTCAAAAGCCTTTTTGACATTAATTGAATGAAGAGTTCAATGTTAGGAATCAGTAAAATGTATAAATTTTATACATCTATTTTGTCATTAGCTCTTTACTGAAGGTCAGATATAATGATATGCTGAATAAATCTGGCCTTGGGATTTATTTAGTTAGAAATTTTTTAGTTAACATATATATCATTGAATATCATGGGTCTATTTAAAATAATTATTTTACTTAGAATTAGCTTTGGTAGACCTTAGGGCTCTAAAAATTCTTCCATTTCTTTTAGATTTTACTCATTGATGAACTATACTTTTTCAAATAATAAAGAACTTGTGACTAGAAAGGTCATAGGCCATATAGAAGACTACTAACACCATTCTCCTAAATGGGCATAGTACTGAACCAACTTCTATTGACTTATCATTATAGCCATAGACTAATGCATCTCTCAACCCTCATCAGAGAAGCTTCTATTTACAGTAGATGGTGATTAACACAGAGGTCAACAACTGGACAAGGTCCAGAAAATAAGATACTATGTCAAACCCCTCATCCCAAGGTTAGGGGATCAGTGAAGAAAAGGGGCCAGAATGATTGTAAGAGCCAGAGGTGGTCAATGAATACAAGGAAATGGTATTTTCAGGATACGGCAGGACAATTGCATATATATACTCACAATAGTCGTGATGCCATGTCACAGTTTCAAGCTACAAAAAAAAATCCCAGCATGAAGATGGGAGGTAGACATGAAGTCCTACCACTGACTGAGGAGCTGTTAGCAATTGATAACTTGTAGTTGGAAGGTTTCTCCATCCTGCCAGGTCTCCAAAGTCCCATGGCCCACTTATAAAATAATCATTCAGAGGCTTAATATTAATTATAACTGCTCGGCCATTAGCTCAGGCTTATTACTGACTAGCTCTCACACTTAAATTTACTCATAATTCTTATCTGTGTTTAGCCATGTAGCTTGGTACCTTTTCTCAGTTCTGCCTTGTCATCTTGCTTCCTCTGTGTCTGGCTGGCTACTCCTGACTCTGCCCTTCCTCTTCCCAGAATTCTCATCTGCTTACTCCATATATACTTCCTGTCTGGCTACTGGCCAATCAGCATTTTATTTATCAACCAATCAGAGCAACACATATTCATAGCATGCACAACGATATCCCACAGCATTAACTCCTTCGAGGTGGGGAGTCAGGTTTTTGCTTTTCTTGTCCTTTTAAGTGTATGGATCCTGGTAGGTTAAGCAGGTGCCAGTGGTAAGGCATGCATCCAAAGTGTATGGTCAGGGCAAATGGGACTCATTTGAGGATAAAATGAGGACAAAAATTTTGGTGTGAATGGAAGAGAGATGTCAATCTCGGAGGAGTTGCAGGAAAGGAAAGAAGATGATCAATATACATTGTAGAAAATTCTCAAAGAACAAATGCTTTTAAAAAAGGAAGAAAATCTTGTCATTGAAAAAAAATGTGGATAAAAGTATAGGATATAATGCTAAGTGAAAGGAACCAAACACAGGTAAACAAATACGATGTGAGTTAACTTATATGTCAGACTAAAAATGCCTAACACACATAGAAACAGAAGGCAGAATGATGATGGCCAGAGCTAGAGGGGGTTGGGGATTATGGACAATGGATAACACATGAAGGTAACACTGGAGAAATAAGTTCTAGCCATTTATTTTACAGCAAGGGCAGAATGGTTTCCAAGGTGAGCTTCCCCCCCATAGGCCTCCATTCCCCCTGAGACTGGCAACCTGTCTTAGTGGAAACAGTAACTGTGCTTCCCTCGTGGTGTGTTACTCTCTTCACTCTTTAACACCCATTGGAGGGAGTGATGGCCTCCCAAAGCCATAGAAAGTATTTATTTTATGAAGTTACCAAGTAGGGATCCTAATGCCTTCTTAATTCATTAAGTGTGATTTACTTTTCCATCAGAATGCACAAACCAGTAGTAAAATGGGGGAAAACCATAAGGCAGTATAAAATGTATTAATTCCCTCTTTCTCTGACAAAATCCTACTTACAGGGTATTAAACCCTGAGAAATTGTAAGTTAGTACATTGTGAGTAGGATTTTGATCAATGTGCTAAGAGAAATTATCTTTTACCTACTAAGTACTGATTCATGTAATAGGGAATATTGGGAAGAGAAAACTTAATTATCATGTGTGGTGATATATTGTGTACCCTAATAAAATTTACCTGAAGATAAGAGAGACAAAGGAACAAGCCACTGCCATGTCTTACCTCTAGGACTCCTCAGCCTGAAAAAGCCTCTAGTTCCTGTCTCCTCATGCCTTATATACTTTTCTCGGCCTAGCCATCATGTCCTAGTGCTGCGATTAATGGCATGTACCGCCCAAGTATTGGGATTAAAGGTGTGTGCCACCACTGCCTGGCTCTGTTTCTCTTCCAGAGTGAGGCAATCTCATTCCAGGGTGTCTTTGAAATCACAAAGATCCAGACAGATCTCTGCTTCCTGAGAGCTAGGATTAAAGGTGTGTGCCACCACTGTCTGGCCTCTATGTTTAATCTAGTGGTTTGTTCTGTCCTCTGATCTTCAGGTAAATTTTATTAGGGTACACAATATATCACCACAATCATGTCTAGGACAAGTAAAAATCATATATCAATTGGACAACACTTTGCAGATCATTATGTGATGCAAAATAGCTAACATGTAGTGAAATACGAGGAAAGGAAAATAATGTTCTAGGAAATGAAACAAATGAGAATAATTGTGTTCTCTATGACAAATGTGCAGCCTCAACACGGTAAGACTTTAAAATATGTGAACTCCTGAGAACATTCATTTGCATGATGGCTTTAATTATAAATTATTTTTCTTACTAAAAAGGAAGGTCTATTTTATTATTGGGCATATGTTTCCTGACAGCTGTGAGCAAATGATTAAATGTTGCCAATGATTTGTCCACATAAATATGAAAGAGAACAATCTTAAATTGTTGGTCTTATAGTTTCATGCAATAGGAAATTAAATATAATTTAATATCAGATGATAAACGTGAGGACAGAAATTTGGGTGGGTAGGGAAGTAGGGTGCCAATCTGGGAGGAGCTGCACAAGAGAGGGGAATAGGATCAAAATACATTATAGAAAGTTCTCAAAGAGATAATATTTGAAAAAATAAGGAAATCCTGCCAATTAAAAAACAAACAAGAATGGATTAAAATATAGGATGTAATTCCAAGTGGAAGAATCCAGATGAGGACAAACAGTTATTGTGTGATTTTTTCTTATATGTCAGACCTGAAAATGCCTAACACGTAGAACCAGAGGGTAGAGTGACAATTTCCAGAGATGGGTTAACACCACCAAGAGCACTTCCCCAGTTCTCACAACTTCCCCACACACATTACTCTCCCCGAATGATGGAATACTTTGCTATGATATCATGCGATCTTGCTCTCAAAATATATTTTTATACAACCTTTTGCCTTATTTCCTGTGGCTGACCAACTCTGATATCCATTGGATTATGTGAAACAAAAGTTAACATTAAAATTCTCCTTTGAAATATTTTTAAAGGATTTGTTTATTTTTATTTTATGTGTATGAATGTTGCTGGCATATATGTAGGGATACCACCAGTATAACTGGTTCTTATGGGTCATAAGAAAGCATTGGATCCTCTGGGACTTGAGTTACAGAGGGTTGTGAGCCCTTAGTTTAGTTCTGGGAACAGAACCTGGGTCTTGTGCAAGAACAGCAAGTACTCTTAAGAGCTGAATCATCTCTCTAGCCCAACATACTGTGAAATACTTATTTAATATTATTTATTTAATTAATAATAATAGAAGGACTTTCTGTTTAAAGAATTTGATAGGCAAAGCACGAATAAAATGTTCATATGTGGAGTCAGGAAAATAATAAGTTATAAAACACATGATTTCTTGGTGGGGTTTGAAGAAATGGTATTAATCATTACTTGGTAACTCTCTTCTGAAAAGTTGTTTATATGATTAAAATACATCCTACATTTTCATTAATTAATTTATAATATGATGTTTAGTTTCTCAGTCACACAGTGGTTAAAGTTCAAATTTGTCAAATGTATTTAAGTAACGCCTAAGATGATTCCCCAGCCTTTCAAATCAGAGTCACAGTTTCCTTCAGTTAGGGTCAAGTGTGGTGATGAACTTGAACATCAACACGTAGTGTGAGTCATGAATTGGAATGCACAGAATAAAGGCTTTGGCATTACACATACCTTTAAGGATATTTTGGAAATGAGTTAGAAATTTTTAAATACATTTATTTTTATTTAAAATGTTTTTTAGAATGAAAAAAGTAACAAATTGATACAGGAAAGAAATTTTTTCACATTTACTTTAAAGACAGAATTCTAAGCTGGTCTCTATCATCACTTGTCAATTATCTTGTGTGTACCCTGATTCTGAAAACTGGCTAATCCCAAGTGCACGAACTGGCTTTTTGAAGCTCATTCCCTATGGTGGGAAAAGTTGCTCAGTCTTGATGCAAGGGGAGGGGCTAGGCCCTGCCTCAACTTCTTATGCCAGACTTTGTTGACTCCCATGGGAGGCCTTACCCTCTTCTGAGGAGTGGGATGAGAGGGGAGGTGGGGAGAGAGAAGGGGAGGGAGTGGGAACTGGGGTTGGTATGTAAAATGAAAAGAAAAAAATTAAATTAAAAAATAAAAACTGTATTAAGAGGCATGTGGTGGTGTGCTCCATTAGTCCCAGCACTGGCAGGCAAATTCAGATAGATCTCTGAGAGTTTATTCAAGACAAGCATGGTCTATATAGTGAGTTCCAGGAAAGTTAAGGCTATATAGAGAGACCCTGCCTCAAAAACAAATAAATAAGTAAATGGAAAAGAAAAAATGAAACTACATTATTTTATATAAGAGCAAATATATTTAGTGTTCATAGTCTTTCACCTCCTTACAACTGACACTGTATATAAAAACCAGCATGGATACCCTACATCTGTAAGGTATACACAGACATGAATAATCTTAGAATGTTTTGTTTTAGTTAAAGTACAATTTCAGAAATCAGTAATTGTAGAAATCTTCAGGTTTATTAGTGAGATTTTAAAAGCCCTTGTGCTGAGAGCTTCTTTAGGCCACCCCACCCCCACCTCTAACGCCTCCTTAGGAAGACTCAGAGTTCTCGGTCCTCCTTAGGAAGACTCAGAGTTCTTGGTCCTCCTTAGGAAGACTCAGAGTTCTCGGTCTGTAGGATTATGATTCATCACAGTGAAAGGACAGAAAGAAATGCAGTAAATGGCAAAGGCTTAAGGGCCGACTTGGGTGGAGATTAGGCACAAGTGTCCAAGGTTCTCCTCACAGTGTGGCTAAAAGGGTTGCTCTTCTTCACCCAGCACCATGCTGAGGACAGGACCCGTGGAAGGTCTACTTGAGAAATTCTTAGAGATACAACTCAGATGGAGCTGATTGCCCAGGCATTCTCTGCTAGCACTCACCTCAAGTTCAGACAGCAGCTTCCTGTTTGCACAACAGGCTAGGCATGATTGTCTGCTTTATGGAGGGACTCTCCTGACATGCAATGAATGTAGAAAAGACCAAGCAAGAAGACCACTCCAAAGATAGAAACGCTTCTAAGGCTTTCTTGCAGAGTTACTCAGATTTTGTTGCAGTACTTCATTTGTGATTTGGGGTTAGTTTAAATGGGATACGCAAGACTCAGCCACCACTGACACACTGAACAAGACACATTGGTCAGGGCACAATAGTAATTTTCTCATACCATTTTGTAGAAACTATTTTAATACCCAAGGGAATAGTTTTTTTCTTTTAGGTAATTAGAAAAATATGTTATGAATGTTTCCTTTTACACATGAGTGATCACTGAACTCCCAAAAGTAAGACTTTTACTTGAAACTAAATCAGATGCATTGGTAGCATTCTCTGGGTTGAAGAAATAGTTCATTCTCTGTACACCACACACACACACACATACACACACACACACACACACACACACACACACACACACACGTAAATCTAATTTAAAACTTTAATATGATACCTATATTCAAAAGCTTCTGTGAAAGCCAGTAGTGTCTTCTGGCTATTAAAATCAAAATATCTGAAAAGCAAAAGTTCATCAACATATTTACACTATCACAATTGTTAATCTAGTTATGAAATAAAATGTAAATATGTTGTTTGTTTTTTACTCTTTTAGGGGGCCCGCCTCCCAGCTCCCAAATAAATCACATTCAGTGATAATAACAGAGACTCTTTGTATTAAATAGGTTTATACATATTTGGAAAGTGAATTAGACAAAATATTTCAAGAATATTAGGATATATAATGATACATGTGTGACAAGGTTAGAGTAATTAACATTGCAATTAACCTTTCCATCTAGATCTTTGACATCTCTGAAAATCTCTCTATCGATCTTGTTTTTGTAAAGTTTCCATGGTATAATTCTACTTAAGTAAATATTTTATGTACATTTCCATCAGAGGGACTGTATGAAGTTCTGCATCTATGATGAAAACACCAATAGTACTGTAGGAATTTTGAAATGTGAATGAAAAGGTTACCATTATATAAATAAAATGGAGAAAGAATTTTATATCATTTTAGTGAGGTTTTGAGTGTTTGTATGGTAAATGTTGGCATCTAGAGAAGAAAATGTTTCATAATGGCTCCTGAAGTGATCTCATTTCTGTGATGATGGTGATTCTCAGAGTCATGCTTCTGAAAAGGACCTCTGAAAATTGAAATCTGGAAAACGCAACCTTATTAACATTGTCAGTTATTAAGTTGTTCTCTGTGCTGATTAGCTTTTGTCTTCAACTTGTAGAAGTCTAGATTCATGTGGGAAGAGAGAATCTAAGTTGAAGAGTTGTCCCTATCAGATTGGACTGTGGGCATGTCTGTGGTGAATTTCCTTGATTGATAATTGATGTGGTGGCACAGAGAACTGTAGACAGTACCATCCCTGAGCAGGTGGGTCTGAGATGATTAAAAAAGCCAGTTGAGTAAACCATGGAAATCAAATTGACCAGCAACATTCCTCCATGATTTTTGACTGAGTTTCTGCCATGACTTCTCTCAATGATGGACTGTGAGTAGGAAATATAAGAGGAAATAAACTCTTTCCTCCCCCAAGTTGCTTTTGGTCATGATACTCATCAGAGCAATAGAAAAAAGGTAAGAAATACACCATCCTTTCATTCAAAACCCACTTTGCTTTGGCATTCTTTGCTATCCAACAACATTTTCTTTTCATTGACGTGGGGAGCCCTTTGCTTGAACTCCTAAGTTTCTATATAAGTAAAATTTTACTTAGTCATCAGTGTCCCCGCTTCAAAATCTGTTTGTCCTCGCAACTTCTGCATTCTAATAATTTTAACTTTCTATTCTTCTGGTTCTTAAGTAGTTTCTTCCAGTATTGCGATGCAATTCCCCATGTGTCAGAACACAAAAGAATGATGCATGGTGAACAATGCCTTGGGGAACTGCGAGAGAGCCTCCAGGAGAACAGGAAGAGGCTTTTCATCTCAAGTGCATCTTGTCCCTGGATTGTTATTGGACATGACTGTGTGCCTCTTGTGACATTTACATTCAATATATAAGACATATTCACTCTTGTTGAATGTCAGAACATAGCTCTAGAACCCAATCTGGTCAGTGTACCTGGAACCTGGATACGGCCTTCTGCCTTGCTTTCATGTTTCCCAGATATAATCTATAGTGCATGCCACGCAATTGTGTTTAAATAGGTCTGTCCTGAGAAAGTTCTGGGAAAGGGGCTGCTCTGTTAATATTTAGTATGTACTTACTGATATTTAGTTACATGTTTCTCTGAACATGCCTTCTTAAACTCAAACAACGCTCCTTGGATCATTTCTTTCTTCTTTTAATTTGTCTGTCCCAATTATTTCAGGTCCTCAGATCCCAGGTCCAGCAGACAAGAACTGCACAGGTCACTAAAAAGTCCATACCATGATTAACTTGCCTGCCTCTTCAAATCTCAAAAGCCAGCTGATGGTGATGTGTTCATTGTATTCTTTCCATGACATATTCCTGGCATGGTTTGAGTGTCCCTATTGAATCACACAGTCATCCTAGAGGGGTGCCCAAGGTGTGCTATTGTGATGTTGTGTTATTGTAATTGTCAGTAACAGAAGCTCATTGATAAGAGCCTGAATAACAGGGAAAACTAGATGTGTTCTGAAACCTCTCTTCCTTGCTGTGTGAAGCTAGGGAAATGGTTTAGCTTCTTGTAGCCTTAACTCTCTTCACAGGTAGCAAGAGCATTGAATGAATACCAGATTACTTGAGGGTGTCTGCTTATGCATCACAGTGGGCACTGAAACTGCCTGTGGAGAAGGAACACTAGGTTTCACACAACTTAGTTAGCTGGTGCTGGTTCAACTTCTATCGTCTGACACTAAAAGGTTTACTTTTTATGTATTTAAACACAGTAAAAGTGCAGAAAAAAATTTCTTCATGACAGTTATCACAACAAAGATTTAGGCATGGCTACATGGAAACACGTCTGCATAGTACTTCTCTTTTGAAGGGCACCTATGACCTTTTCCAAAAGTATGGGTTCTATTGTCTGAGAAACAGTGCTCAGGATAAGTTTAAGGAGAAAGTGTTACAATAAGCATGATAGAAAACTCTTTTGTAAAGTACATGGGACCTTTTTATGTGAGAATGGTTTAAGTTGACTAAGAAATGGGCACAGTAGTCTGGGGATTCAGATGAGGGCTAGCTCCATGGACCAGCGAAGGTCACCAGTTATCAAACAACACCCACTACAGGCTTCAGAGTAAACAGGTGTCAATTTCTACCACTGAAGAAAAATCCCATGTGTTTAACAATTCTGGTTTCTTTAGTGCTTATCTATGAGCACACGGATCTTGTGCCCTTCCTACAATTACTGAGAGTACAATGTGGATGAAAACTCCTAGCACACAATTCATGACAGAAGAAGTGGTCCACTGTCCAATTAGTCCATTCTGGAATTAGAAGTTGTGACTTCTTGTTATCTATACACTGTACTTTGTTGTTTCAGTCAGCAGTCAAGACAACTCTAGTCTAGTTAGGAGCAGAAATGTTTAAACTTGGATATCTTTCAACTTCTTTGTCGTGTAGCCCCCAGGAATGTTCCCTTATTCCATTGTTCTGTTACCATGGGTTCATCATTTTTCTGGGAGGGTAAGGTACTTGAGGGGTAGAACCATATCCTTGTTGTGCTTGTCAGCTGCTGGTTAGACTTTATTTCATTGGTCAACACCAAACTTGAGGGAGCTAATCTCCATAAGCTTTAAGTTTAAAACAGATACTACACTTTAATGAAGCAGTATGATTTAGGCTACAGGTGTGAAACAATGGGGTGTGGCCAATCTGAGTAGCTAGAATGTGCCCTGATGCGTTAGCTGTCCCTGGCCTCTCTGATGCCCACCTTTCTGCAGACTGGTTTGAATGCTTAGCTGATAAATCCATTAGGCCAAGGCTACACTGTCAACTTCCATGTGTGCTTGGGGGAATAAGAGTAAGCAGAAATTAAGTTGTGTTATATTTTCTTCATATTTTATTAATCTGTTGCAATATAGAAATTAATACTAACCTCTGGGAAAAAATAGAAATATAATTCTTGTTTGTCTAATTACTTCATTCATTTTTACAAATAAAACTTTCTATAGTGAATATATGATTTATTCTAAAGAAATATTAGAGAAATATGTAACAGAAGAAAAGAATAGAATAAAAAAGTTCAGAAGAAGGGAAGGAAAAAATAAAAAATAAAAGAATAAAGGGAAAAGGGAAAGAGGTAGCTAGGGATGGATGGATGGAGGGAGGGATGGATGGATGGAGGGAGGGAGGGATGGATGGAGGGAGGGAGGAATGGATGGGTGGAGGGAGGGAGGGAGGGAGAGATGGATGGAGGAAGGGAGGGATGGAGGGAGAGAGGGAGGGATGAAGGGAGGAAGGGAGAAAGGGGAGGTTGGGTGAAATGGAGGAAAGAAGGACAAAATAAAGGGAGTAAGATAGTTACATATTTGTTGATGATGTCTCCAAGTCTTACCTTGTTTTCTTTGCTTGTTGAGAAGCTTCTGTAGGGTTAACCAGAGCCTACATTTCCTGAAATTAGTAGGCCTTCTATTATGGCTATTTTTGTTTGTTTGTATTTTTACTGTAAATACTGGAATGTACATTCTGTTTGACTTTTCCATCAGAATATTTAAGCACTAGCCAACAATTGAACAAAATTTGCACTCAATTATAATCAACTAGTGAGATGTGCATCATATGATAAAGCGAATTCTTGTTGGTATAGAGGGTGTATGGAGTACCTACCATATGGACAAGATCATGGATTCATTTCCTATTACCTCAAAACAATCAGAAAATATAACATGAATTGCTAATCGGTCTTATGAATAGAAAACCTGAAGCAGATATTGGGGTGAAAGCTGAAAGATCAGAGAAACAGAACAAGTTTTATTTTTCCAAGTTTAGCTACATTTCATCAGACTGGTTGCAAATCTACTTACTTGCCATAGCTGAACATCTTGCTATTATCACATAATTTAGTCTCAGATAATTGAAATATCCAACTTTGTGGATATCCTGACAATGTACATACACAGTAAAGACCAGAAAAGGAGCCCATGGATATTCATGCTTTACTTGAACATCACTTGACTGACATCTTAATCTTGAGACTGAATATGCGTTCTGGCCAATCTTTAGTATCTAAGTAATGACTTAGATATTGCCACTTATTTTTGGAGCTCAGATGTGAAGATTATTAGACTCTAATCCATGTTTGCCTGCCTGTTCTGGATGGAATATTTGTGTCCCCAAATCTGTGGCAAATCCTACTGTGATGATTTCACATGAGGCATGTGGAGGTAGTAAGAACTGAGTGCTCAGACACCATCTGTAGGATTTCTGGTCTTGTAGGAAAATCATGAAAATCCTTACTCCTTTTACTCTATATGAGGTCAGAGCACAAAAAAGTTACTGTCTTTGTGCAAAAATGCAAGCTCTTTCAACAAATGAAATATGCCAGGTTTTTGATTCAGTACTTGGATAAATAAATTTCTGCTGTTTATACATCACTCATCCTATGCCACTTTGTGGTATCTCCCAAGATTGTAGTAGGACAGGCCCACAGAGTGGAGGAAATTGGATCAAACCAGTTGCCAAAGCATGCATATAACATACTTCCTTATGAGCCAACCTGGAGTCTACCAGAGGGCCTAGCAACAGGAGCTGTCATAGCGCCTGATCATGCCCAGACAATGAGGGATGACCACAAAATGTCACCAGATTGGGCCACAGCCTGGGTGCTGGGAGGATGGTATATATAAGGCTTTCCTTGTTACTGAATAAAAGAATCAGCTATTTACCTTTCTCCTAACTTCCGGCGTCTGTGTCATTGGTGTCACACCCTCTCACCTCCTCCCCTGAGGGAGATATTAGGGCCAAGAAACACTGAATGACCCAAGACATTGCTACTCCTGTATTTGACTTGAAAGCTCCAGTGCTGCCCATAGTATTTTGTGGTAATGATGACATCACATAGTAACTCCAGAAAGTCCTATTTTCTAAGTAAAATTTCAGACTGCTCAGGTTCTGAGGTGAGTCTATCTCATCTCCAGCACAGCACTACTTAGCATTCCCACACAAGCTCCTAGCACACTGTCTGTCCCTGAGAAAGACTAGGAGCTGAAACTCCTGCACCATAGGGAGCAAACCGTCCATGTAAGCAGAGCTGTTCATCATCATTGGATAGCTAGTGCTTATCCATCAGCATGACTTGAAGGGCTGGCAGATTCAGTAGTGATTCATTATTCAGGGGATGCCATAAATTTGAAATCAGGCTTGAGACGACCTAATGAGGAAGGAAAGTTGCACCAGGACATGGTAACCCCCAGGTTGCTCTGCACCATCAGTGTTTATCATTCATGTTACACCTATGACCTTGAAGCTCTTTGCAACCACGTTTCCTACCAAAGGCATTTGTCAAACATAGTTCACGTATGCATTAGTTCAAGGGTCACCATGTTGCCTTTGGGAATACCTTCAAGGACAGTATAGGAATCCCCCCAGCAGGCGAAGCTATAAGCTGTATATATTGTCATCAACCCCTTATTTAAAAAAAAAAAAACCAGACTTAGTGGGGTTTCCTTTCCTTCTTCTTCTTCTTCTTCTTCTTCTTCTTCTTCTTCTTCTTCTTCTTCTTCTTTTGAGAATTTAACACAGGAGTACTGGATTTAGATTGTTTTGAACCTCCCTGACACACACATAACAACTACTTCCGTATGCCTCTGCTACTCTCAAATTTCTGACCTCTTAATTGTTGTTGATATTCATATGTGCGTGCATGTCTGTGTGTATGTGCTTAGTCAATTTAGTGTTATTCATATATATGTGTGTTTAGGGCTGACCATTCAGGATTCAATAACCGATCAGGGAACTTGTCCCTGGAAAAGACTGATTTTGCCTCTCTCAGCAGCCATTAGTTGCCTATAGCCATTCATCTAGGGGTGGGGCCTTGTACAATTTCCCCAAATCATGTTGTCATGCAAAATGGTATTATTGTGCAGATCTTCTTTAGGCAACGATATTGTTGAGATAGTATGGGTGCTGATTTTCTGTTGGACACACAGAAATACTACCTCACAGTAGACATCCTGGTCCTGTGGGTCTCATGGTTTTTCTTCCACTACTTCCAGAAGAAACATTTGCCTTTACACAGTGAAGAAGAGTTGGACTGGGTCATTGGGAACCTGAAATCATCAATATCAAAGGACTAGCTATATCTCAGTCTGACCTCAAATTCATGATTATCCTGTCTCCACTTCCTTCAGCAAATCCTGTAGGCATGCAAGACCACAACTGGCAAATAATGCAGACTATTGCCAAGGCTATTGGTTGCTCTCTACAAACTGAAGGTAAGGCTCTGCTACTGAAGAAACCACCTATACAACTCATTAAACACGAAGAAGCTAAGATGGTGCCTACCTAGAGCCTTCACCCCTAATGATTAGTGTTCATGGTACTGTAAGGTACTCTGCATGCTACCAAAGGAGAAAAGTAAACACCAAATCATCTCTAAAACTTTTAACCTAAAAGGGGGCCCGCCTGGAGGACACACTGGTACAGCAGTGCCACAAACCTTGTGGGAGTAACCAAACAATACCTGATTCCATTTAAGGACCACCCCAGGAGGTGTAATCCATACACAACAATGCTCTAGTGGCCAGGGACCTGTGAGGAAATAAAATACTACTGTTCTGCTGAAGGAACACAGAAATAAGAGACTCCTCATGACATTCTGCTGTATTCATATGTCAGTGCCTTGCTTAGCCATCATCACAGAAGCCTCCTCCTGAAACAGATGGGAACAAATATAGAGACCCCCAAACCAGAAAAATATGAAGAGAATAAGAGAACTTGGAACACTCAGGCCTAAATGGAATGTCTCTGTTAAAATATCTCCCCTCGGGGCTTTAGAGAACCCTGCAGAAGGAGAGTCAGAGGGGATGTAGACCACCCAGTAAACAAGGCTTTCTAAACACAGTAGGACCAACTCACATATGAATTTGAAGAGATTGGAGTAGGATATACAGGACCTGTACAGGTCAGGACCAGATGGGGACAAAAGCTCCCATTCCTGACTCAGAAACTATTTCTAATTGATAACCTCTAGCAAATGAAAAATTGGTTTTCTCCAACAGAATCTCACTGGGCAAACAAACCACTCTAAGTCCAGGTTCCATGCCAGAAGTAGGTGGCTGACATAAAATAAACTCTACTGAGTTTTTGGAGCTTCTTTGTTTCCGAATTCTTTATCAATGTTTTCTGTTTGTTTGTTGTTGTTTTCCTTATAAGTCTTTTGCTTATATATTATGATTTCCAGTTTTATGCTTTTATGAGGTTTCAGTGTGTGGGAACCTGTGTGTCCCTAAATACTCTCATGTTGACATTATCACGGTATGGCTTTTAGGTCCAAACATGGCTATGTGTGTGCAGTTGCTGTAACCATGGCCAACAATGTAATAGACAGGTGTAGGTCCCCTGAAATGTTATACCATTGTTCAGGAAGTACAAATAGGCAGTGATAGTTGAGGATAAGGACCATGCCAAATGACTGGAAGAAGGATGAAATGCTAATAGTATGGAGTGGCCTTGGGAGTGACTGGGGAGATAAGAATGTAAGGTGACTCAGTTAACTCTCTCAAGATGCTTGATTCTCTTATGTCTGTGCCCACTCAGCTGCCAACGGAATCAATTTCACCTGAACACACTGAGGTCTGTATTAAGAGTTGGTCAGAAGCCTGTGTTTTGTGTCCTACTCAAACCTTCCACCATGTAAAGACTGTACTAATTTGCCATAAAGGTATGGAATGAAGGTTGTCTGATTGCCTGGTACTTATTTACAACATTACATTGGTTGAGGGAATATTTTGGATTTTATAGTTACATTAAATAAATTTTGAATGAGTCAAATCCTCCATGCTTTTGAGTTTTTGAGTGGGACTTTGTACTGTCTATGCATTGGTGTTACATGGTTCTCTTTAGAATGGGAGATTCTAGATTCTCTGCAGTCTAAAGTAAATTAATTTTAACATAAATCATCTTTAAATGAGCACTTGGCAAGTTATCTTCCATGATGAATTTTCTAAATTGAAAAATTTGGCTACTCTTGGCATGTGATTCACATTCTGTTTTGTAAGCCTGAATTTTTGTGCTGGCTCATCTTAGAGTAAACTTTAGAAAACTGAATACCTTTTTGTATCCATAAACCTCCATCAAACAACCAAAACAGTTTGTGTGTCATCCACAATGTGCTTGGCTCACAGTGCATGCAGAGTATCTACGTATTCCTGGAGAGAGAATGTTGAATAGCACTCACATGGAAAAAGACACAGTGAGTTTTGAGTCCTACAAGGAGCACAATAATAGAGACACATCACACAGAGGGTTAGGATATGAGTAAGAAGTGCACTGGGTGGAAGGAGGCTGGGACATAAGGAACATGGGAAGAACCCTGAACACGGGAGGAAAGGTGCAATGTATGACACATACCCAGCCATTCAGTTTTAATAATACAAGTTGCCCGTGTTCCTTAGGAAAAATGCTACTTGGATTAAGTAAACTTTCAGCCAGTTTAGTGCCCGTTTCAAGGATTCTATGAGCCTGGGTTTCTTCTAGAGCCTCTTAAAATATTTTGAAATAAGTTTGAAATTGGGAAAGTTGAACCACATATTTGATTCTACTCTTGACTTGGAATTTTAATGATATGGAATAATAACAAATGCTCAAATCAATGGTTGACTATATATGCCTCATAGATAAATTAACAAATTTTAAGTAATTACTTTTATTATAAAATGTGGAATGGGCTTATATGCATGGCAAATTTATAGTATAAGCATAGCATATTCACCCCAAACTTTCACATTCCACATGTAAAATATAATAATTAATAATCAGAATATTAGTAGAATTTGTGTAGATTTTTTTTTGAAGAATCAGTAGAATTAAAATTAGGAGAGAAATCAACAAACTTAATGTACTTCACACATGGACTTATAGGATTTGCCTTTTTAAAACAAATTTAAATACGATTTTGTGGTATTCATTAAGACAATGTTTACTATAAAAATCATGTCTTCTTGGCTTAAATGTTTGTCTTGTTTTCATTTTCCATTGCTGTGATAGAATATCCTGCTAAAAGCAACTTCTGAGAGAAAAGGTTTATTTGGTTCACAGCTCCAGGTCACGGTCCATCACAGCCAGGAAGTCAGAGGCAGAAGCTTGAGGGGTCTGGTCATATCACATCCATAATCAGGAGCAGAGAGCAGTGAGGAATACATGATAATGCTAACTTACCCTTCTCCATTTTATGTAGCCCACAATAGCTTACCCAGGGAATGGTCCTACCCACATTCCAAATGTGTTTTCCCACATAAGTTTAATCTAAGAAAAACTGCTACAGATTTGCATAGAGACTCCACTTCCAGTTGATTCTTGATTCTGTCAAGTTGACAATTAACAGCAACCATCAAAATGACCTCTAATATGCCATCTAAGTTATACTCCCTAATTATTTTTGATAAACAATATGCATAGGCCAACATGCCTTGTTTCTAAGAAATTACTCTGAAAATACTTTGATCATAAATATCACTTGTGAATTTCAAAATTTTAGTGCTGAAAGGAATTCTTCAGTTCACTGTAACAAGTTCCATGATGACATATATCATTGATATATACATATACATACATATACACACACATCTGTAGTACATAAATATCTTTTCTGTATATTTAAAATAATTAGACAAATTTCAAGAACAGGTGGCCCAAACTTCTTCACTATCATCTATTGTCCCATGTCTCCTTAATCCAAATCTCTGGCTGACTGGTCATCTTGTTGATCATTAACAAACCCGTGCCTGACTTCTACCTGTTTATTGAGCATATCCTTGCTCTATGTGAACATAGATATCTACAGCATTTCATTTTGACTTGGAAGTAAGTGGGAAAGAGTGTGAGTAAAATGGAGAATCTTCCTGGAGGGAAGAATGATGAACAGCACATTCGATTGCCCACTCCTGCTGGAATCTAATGGGGGCAGAAACAATGGTTGTGCTAGTGTATAGGTTTCTCTGTAGATGTAACCAACTGTCTTATTAAATAAGAAACACAGAGCCAATGTAAAGATAAAAGCCCAAGAGGCCAGAGCTAAGAGCCTTACCCGCCTGCTTTCAGCTAGCCTCTTCCGCCAAGAGACCTCTCCGAAAAAGGGAGCTACTTCCTGTCTGTTTGTCTTATAAAGACTTCCTGTTCTGCCTTCTCATTGGTTGTAAACCCAACCACATGACCGCCTCGTCATTGCCTGTCTGTGGTCACTCCAGGTCTTCTATGGTTGGTATTGAGATTAAAGGTGTGTGTCTCCAATGCTGACTGTATCCTTGAACACACAGAGATCTACCTAGTTCTGCTTACCAAGTGCTGGGATTAAAGGCATGCTCCACCACCGCCCTGGCTTTCTCTATGGCTTGCTAATAGCTCTGACCCCTAGGCAACTTTATTTATTAGCATACAAATAAAATCACATTTCAGTACAAATAAAATACCACTATATTTCTCTGCATGACTTGACTCAATCCAGAACTTGGAAGAAATAGGATTGGAAAGTAACCATAAAATCTGGGGGAGAAGTAGGTGGCTAGATCTTTCAGAGTGGGTACAAAATAGGAAGATGTAGACACCTGCCTATTTTGGAATAACCAGTCAGAGGCTTAATATTAATTACAAACTGTTTGGTCTATGGTTCAGGCTTCTTGCTAGTTAGCTATTATATCTTAAGTTAACCAATTTCTATTCATCTGTGTATCGCCATGTGTCTCGTGGCTTTATCTGAGTTCCATTATATCTTGCTTCTCAGGCAGTGACTCACAGCATTTCCTCTGACCCTGCCTTTATCTTTCTTGGATTTCCCTCCTGGCTGTCTCCTGTCTTGCCATAGGTCGAAGCAGCTTCTTTGTTAACCAATGGTAGCAACATATATTCACAGAATACAGAAAGACCATCCCACAGCAGGAAGATACTTGTGTTTTCTCTAAATTCTCAACAAAATTATGGGAGTAATGTTACAGATATATCCTAAAATACGTAAGCATTAGGAAGGCAGAAATAAAATAAATTTGGTTCTTTAATATACATGAAATAGCTTTGTTTTAAAGACTTTGCCCCAGAATGTGCTATCTAAAAACAGAAAAAGCTTTTAAATACTGGAGCATTGGGTCTTCAGGGATTTGCTGTGAATAGCCATGGTGAAACCTGTTCCTTCCTCTTCCTTTCGCTCTTTGTTTATAAGCTGCATCCTCTACCACATGCTCTCACCACGATGTACTGTGCTATACACAGCTAAGTGTAACAGGACCAACAGATTATGGGCTGAAATCTCTAGCCTGAGTGCCCAAGTGAAAGCTTTTTATATTTTAATTTCAAAATTTTGCATTTTGTTACAGTAACGGCAAATAACTAACACAGTTTCTGTGGTCAATCAGTCCCTCTCCCCTTGTAGCTCAGGTCTCATTCACTGGTCCCACAGACACAGCAGCCTTTGCTGCAGGAGGTTAATGTATTCATGTTCTTCCTATTGAGGTATACCTGCCTACTAATAAATGTCTCATCCTCTGTGACCTGACAGCAACTCTGAACCTTGAAGTCCTGGTTTATATAAAACTGAGCATATCTTTCTGACATCTAACCACAGGATGATTACACTGGTCTCATTTGCTGTAGGGGAGGCAAATGTTTGCCTCCTTGGAGTTTCACATTTTCTCTATATGATTTCACCTGCCCATGCCCATGCTATTTCTGTTGGCATTATGACCTGAGAACTCACAGGGAGACAGATTCTCCACTCTTCCAGCCACCACATTCTCAGATCACAGAGTTTATTCTATAGCTAGAGAAATAATGGGAGACCGCTTTCTGCTTCTAGGTGAAGAACAGAATGATGTCAAGATAGAGACTATGACATCTATGGCATTTCTCATAGACTATGACAAATCTCTGACAAGCCACAGGAAAGACAAAGCAAGAAGGAAGCAAGGGGAAGTGAAATGCAGTAAGCAGACAACATGCAGGATTTCAATCATGTTAAAAAAAATCTATCTCATTGCATGGTTTTGTCTTGCTTAGGTCAATTCCACATTTTCTTCTGTGACCACATCATTCCGTGAGATAAAACTTTCAAGTTATTTATCTGAAATCCGTGATAATGTCTGATCAGCCTCCATAGAGGTGTTATTCAAAGCAGTGATCAAATAATCCCACAGGAGTTGTTCTCCTGCTGTGTATTTATGCAGATACTCTGCCCTGGTGCTCCCTAAGGAAAACTAAACTTAACATACTGTTTACTAAGCTAACAGTAGGCTCAACAGAGAATTAGAAAGAAAACATTTGTTACATCTCTAGACCGAAACTCACAAATACAGGGGATGTATAGATTCCTAGTGCTTCACATATTTTATAATACTTTTGAGACAATAAAACAGTTGATAAATTATTTAAAGAAATGTACCTACATTACACATGAAGACAGATTTCACAGCTCCATCTAATCGGTGCTAGGATTTGCAGTAGACTTCAGTACATTCAAAATAGCTACATTATAAACAATAAAGTGTAGACGAATTTCTAAACAGTCTTATAAGAAACACAGAGCCAAACACAAGGGTGAAAGCTGTAGTGATCAGAGAAATAAGAATGGCCACCAGCTAACTTTAGCTCACCATGCCACCATAGCTTCCCAAGAGAACCAGCTTCTTTCTGTCTAACCTACGCCTTATTGCTTTGCTGTTCTGCCCTCTCATTGACTCTTAGTCTAGCCACCTCACTTCCTCATCACTGCCTGTCTATACAAACCTCCAGGTCTCTATAGTTAGTACTGGAATTAAAGGCATGTGTCACCACTCTTGGCTGTGTCCTTGACCACACAGAAACTCTGCCTGCAATGTGATCAGATTAAGGGTGTGTGCTACACTGCCTGACTTCTGTTTATGACTGGCTATGACCTCTGATTTCCAGGCAAACTTTATTTATTAATATACAAATAAAATATCACCACAATAAAGGACACTCATCTATTTCAACCAGCAGTAGAAATTGCCATGTTGCTGCATATGCAAGGCTTGCCAAATCCAATATCTTACTGACTGGTTTAACTAGAGTTAACTCCTCAAAGAAGACCAATAGAACCATAACTGCAATTGTTTTCTTCTTCCAGATTGGGAAACTCAGGTAAAGAAACACAAGCGTCTGATCTAAGATTGCAGAAGGCATAAAGGAATGGAACAAAATGCTAATCTCAACAATTTGGCTTTAGCAACCTCAATATCTGAAGCTACAGTGAAGAAAATGCATGTATTCTATTTTTAAAAGCATTGTTTTATTTCTGTGAAAAATGGGATGGGTATACTGGTTAGGATTGCATTGAATCTGTAAATAGACTTTGGTAAAATGGTCTTTTTGAAACATTAATTCAACCAATCAAGAGGCATGGAGTGTCTTTCTGTTTTCTAGTATTTTTCTCTCTTCAGAGGTTTAAAGCTTTCATTGTAAATGACCTTCACCTCCTTGGTTAGGTTTATTCCTAGACATTTTATTTTCTCTGAGGTTATTGTGAACGGGAGTGTGTCTACATTCTATGTCTCTGTATGTTGTTGGTATATAGAAAAGCTATTGATTTGTGCAAGTTGATTCTAGATCCTGACTCATTGACTATTTGCTTGTCATTTCTAGTAGTTTTCTGGTAGAACTTTTGGGATCTCTAGAGTATAATATCATGTTTTCTGTAAATAGGAGTAGTTTGTTTCTTATTTTTCTATTTCTCTTCCATTTATTTCCTTCTCTTGTCTTATTGGTGAAACTAGTTTCTCAAGCACAATATTGGAAAGGATTGGGGAAAGCAGATTGTTCTGTTTCATTCCTGGCTTCAATTGTATTGCTTCAAGTTTTGTTCTGTTTAGGATGAGGTTGGTTGTAAGTTTCTCACACACAGCTTTTGTTTTACTGATGCATGTGCCTACTAGTACCACATTCTCTAGGTATTTTATTATTAGGCCATTTGGGATTTTTATCAAAACCTTTTTTTTT
>CABHPP010132652.1:0-10310 GCA_902168425.1 Peromyscus attwateri | reverse complement strand
TACTTTACTGAACATGCTCCTAAACACCAAGATTTTGTGGCATCCTCCTTTACTGGAGAGTCCAGCACAGGAGGAGATATTCTACTCCATCAGGACACAGTTTTTGCTATAACAAAGTAAAACAACAGATGGATTTTAGACCATGGCAGCCAGTTTTAAGGCTGAGAACTTCAAAGGTGGAGTTAGTGAAGTGTGGCTGCCTACGCTCATAAGAACACTACTGCACACACCCAAGATTTCTACAGGCAAAAATTGTCATGAATGAAATGTTCAACCTTTGATTTCTCATCCAGCTTTAACTCAGTATTCTAAACTCTGAATTTATACTTTTGCTAGTAAAAAGTCAGTTTCTCTGCTGTTATGACATTTCTCTCTATACCTTTAACCATGACCCTGTACTCCTACAATTCTACCAAATTGTTTATTTTCTCAACCCCCAAAGTGGATTTTCTCAACAAGAGGGCAAAGATTACTTTGCTTTTGGGTATATTTATTTAATTAAAGAAAATAGTGGATAGTACTCACATTGGCTTCTGTATATCACCAAATTATTTAGATTTAAGGGTTTTTGCTAAAGTTCCCATGATGCTGAATTGAAATATCTCAATTTGATATTAATTTCTGGACTTGTCTATGAAGAAATATGTTGTATGTAAATTTTAATTGTGCATTAAAGTGCGTTTTTAAATTTTATGAAGGTAAACTTTGACAAACAATTATTTTGCCAGGTGCTGCCAATGATATTTTGCAATAGTGATTAAGCATTGCTTTCTTTCTCCGGTAAAAAGTAGGAACTATACAATATGTCTAAAACCACAGAAATAAAAATGAAGATTGTCCAAATTATCATCATGCAGTGAAGCTAGGCTTTCTTTTCTAATAGAAGGAAGCATCAAAAGGTTAACTATATTTGGGACTAAAGAGATGGTTCGGTGTTTTAAAGCATGTGTTGGTTTTACAGAGGACCCAGGTTTAATTCCCAGCATTCACATGGTGGCTCACAACCATCTGTAATGGGATCTGATGTCCTTTTCTGACCTCCTCTGAGACCAGGCATGCACCGGCACATACATGTGGGCAAAACATTCATACACACAAAAATAAAATGCATCTAAATTTTAAAAAAAGTTACCTCTATTTGTCTGTGGTGTAGCTGGCTATTCGAATATTCCCTTTCCTCCTTCTATGTACTTTCCACTTTGTCTAAATTGGATGAGAATTCCTGTTATGGTCATAAAGAAAGCTTATAAAAGTATACTCTAATTAAAACAAAGACAGTTGAAGTAGTGGGAAAAAAATAAAGGTTTTGATCACCAAATAGTTTCAGGTATCAGTCTTGGTTCTGTAATATGTACTGTAGAGATGCTTAGGATTTCCAGACTCCCTGGTTCTCTACCTACAGAGGACTATTCCTCCTCTTATTTGGATTTGTCACATGATGTTAAAATACAAAAAAATCAATGAAGATCACATAAGAGATATACCTCATCCTGCCTGAGATGTGATGCTATTTCATCATCTTTAATGAAACACTTCATGCAAATTATGGGGCTGTAGAGATGCTTCAGCACTTAGGAATGCATACTGCTCTTGCAGAAGACCTGAGTTCAGTTCCCAGCATTCAGTTCACAACCATCTGTTAATCCATCTTCAGACTTATCCAGTACCTCTGGCTTCCACAAATCCTCTGCATACATGCATGCACACAGATATGCACAATTAAAATAAAATAAAGTAAAAATTAAATATATGTTATAATGTAGAATAAATAATAAACTATTGTGACATTGTGTATAAAGTCAGTGATAATTTAAAGAATAATGATTCCTAATCAAGGCTAAGTTTTGATTGCCTCTTTAATTTGTCCTCTTTTGCAAAAGTAAAATTGAGAAGTCACGGAGATTGCTCAGTGGTTAAGACCATATGCTGCTCTTCCAGAAGACCTGAGTTTAGTTCCCCAATCTATGAGAGGTGTCTCATAACCACCTATAAATCCAGCTCCAGGGAATTGAATATCCTCCTCTAGTCTTTGAGGGCACATGTATACACACACTCACACATACAAATGAATAAAAATAAATCTTTAGAAAACTTAAATGTTTTGGAAATGTATTTTAGCAGCTATTCCATAAACTAAACTGTTTGAAACTTTCAAGCCTGTATTCTACCTGTAGAGACTATGTATGGACTTCGTTATACCAAACAGTGTCTGCTGTAAAGAAGATGTTTTTCATTTCAATCTCCAGGAATCTTTGGAGGAGAAAGCATTGAAGTGTTGTGTTGCCATAATGAAATACCTGGACAACAAACATAAAGAGTAAAGGATCATTTTGGCTCAGAAGTTTAAAGGTCAACTCCATGATGGGGCAGGTTCATTGCTTTGGGCCTCTGGTGCAAGTGCTGGATGACAACGACAGGAAGCCTTTGTTGGATCAATGTGTTCATCTCATCAGCCAGGAAGCAAATGGCGAGAAGATCCTGGTCTCCTAAAACCCTCTGAAGGACTTATTCCCGAGCGTGCAAGAACCTCCCACTAAGCCCCATTTCCCAAATTTTTGTATCACCTACCAATAGTGTTTTCATGTAATAAGGAAAACAATAAGTCTTTACCACATGAACCTTTGGGGTTCATTTAGACTATACATAGTAGTCTTACTTCATTTAGACCATACATAGTAGTATACTATAGTAGACTATATGTAGCAAGAATCTTGAAAGGTCTTATTAATAAGAACAAACCCGGAGCCAGGTATTGGGGTGAATGCTGGAAGATCAGAGAAGCAGAACAAGCCACAGCCACTGCACCTTGCCAATTCCTCAGCTTATCCTGTTTCCTCAGACTGGAGGCCTCTGAGTCCTCATCCAAAAGGATCTCAGCTGAACTGCTTCTCGAAAGCCTGAAGCTTAACCAGGCTAAAAGCTTAACCAGCCTCTAGTTTCTGGTCCTCACGCCTTATATACCTTTCTGCTTTCTGCCATCACTTCCTGGGATTAAAGGCTCTTGTTACCACACCTGACTGTTTCCAGTGTGGCCTTGAACTCACAGAGATCCGGATGGATCTCTGCTTCCCAAGTGATAGGATTAAAGGCATGTGTGTCACCATTTTCTGGCCTCTATATCTAGTGGCTGTTCTGTTCTCTGACCCCAGGTAAGTTTATTAGGGTGCACAATATTTTAGGGAACACAATATCACCACAACTATACATAGTATTTTGCACCCATTTAGACTATACCATAGTAAATAAACAACTGGAAAATGTTACTTATACTATTTTATAGTTTGGGGGGGATTTTGTAGATTAAAGGTGTGGAGTAATTTCACTCTTTTCTTTCTTTTGAAAGAAATACTTGAATATAACAAATTGACAAAAAAACCCTTCATACATTTGATGTAAAGAGAAGTTTTTTTTTTTTTGATGAGGGATGGTAGCTATACTAATCTGTGGGTCTAAGGATAAGATTTAGAATTTAGAATGTATTTAGGAATTATGCTAGTCTAGCAAAATGGTGGCAATAGAGTCTCTTCTAAGATCCATGACCTCACCAGCTGTGGGAATTTGTCTAGGTGTCTAGTACCAGGCATGATTTCCCTCCTGTTGAGTTGGCCTTAAGTTTCATTAGACCCCTGTTGGTTACCACCAAAATATGAATGCTACTTACTGGACCTTTATGGATATCTTATCATTTTGGTCATTGTTGTGGGTCATAGGTTCCATGGCTGATAGGTCTATTAACTGCTTCTCTCCCTTGGCAGCTTGCATAGTATTTTCTGATACCACTGAAGCTAGCCCACAGGAAGGAGGCTCTCAGGTTAGGTCCAGTTCAAATAATCCAAGTCCTGTTTCCTAAATGTGTGGTATGTTCAGCAATAGGGGCCCACCCTCAACCTCCGAGAAGCAAGCAAGGGCAGTTGCCATAGTCTGTTTTGTTTGGGGGTCACTTGAACTTCCCTGACGAAGCATTTGAAAGGATTTCTTATACCTGGTACTGGAGTTTTTGTTAGCCTATAGTTATTATGGGGAACCTTGTCAGCCCTTGTGGTACAACTTCCTTTAGTGCCTCTCTCTCTCTCTCTCTCTCTCTCTCTCTCTCTCTCTCTCTCTCTCTCTCTGTATGTACATTTGCACTTACATGTATTGTGTATGATTTTAGGGGAATGTAAAATAATGTTTCCTTGAGACTTTATCAAACAATCTTGGTGTTATTTGTTCTCTCCTGTACTGACCTCCCACACTCTCCTCAGAGCACCCATCCTATTTTTCCATTTCTTGTTTCATATAGCCTGTATCCTGATATTTCCCTCTCATGCTCTCCAATGGTCTATTTATACTTTTTTATTTCTGTGGTTATTCCATGTTGTATACTCAATCTGAAGATACAGAGCTAGGAACCATAGATGAAAGGGGTATGTGGCATTTGTCTCTCTGGGTCTGGGTTACTTCACTCAGTATAATCTTTCCGAGGTCAATCCTCTTACCTGCAAATTTTGTAATTTCATTTTTTTTTTACAGCTGAACAGTATTCCTTGTATATTGTGTACTGTGTGTGTGTGTGTGTGTGTGTGTGTGTGTGTGTGTGTGAGCATGTACACACGCACCAAGTATGAGTCCTTTATTTAAGCCAGTGACTGACAGCAGGCTCCTGCTACGAATAACTCTGCTCAAAGAAAGCTAGAATAAGGTTTTTTTAAATGTACCAGCACATTTTCATTATCCATTCGTCTGCTGAAGTGCATTTAGGTTTTGTTTCCATGTCTTAGCCATTGTGAAGAAATGAATTTGGGGGTTCTTCATACTGATTTCTAGAGTGACTGCACAAATTTGCATTCCCACCAACAGTGAATGGAGATTTCTCGTTCCCCGTAACCTCATTTGTTGTCAATTGTTTCGTTGCTCTTGGCTATTCTGGCTGGGTTAAAATGAAACCTCAACTTTGAAAATATTTCCATCTCCCCACTTGCTAAGGATGATGAACACTTTTTGTGGTATTGATTAGCCATTTTTATTTCTTCTAGTGAACTCTTTATTTAGATCCCTAGTCCATTTTTCAATTGTGTCTTTTGTCTCCTTGACTCTTGGTTTTTTGAGTTCTTTATATATTTTGAGTATTAATCCTCTGTCAGATGTAGAGCTGGCAAAGACAATTTCCCATTCTGTGAGTTTCTTCTTCACTTAGTTGTTTCCTTAGATGTACAGGAGCCTTTAGTTTTATGAGGTCCCATTTGTTGACCTTAATTCTGTGGCTAACGGAGTCCTGTTCAGAAATTCCTTTTCTACACCTATAACTTGTAGGGTACTGCCAATGTTTTCTTCCAGTAGTATTGTGTATGTATGTATTTTAGTGTTTCATATTTCAAAATAAGGTCTTTGGTCCACTTATATCTACTTTTTGTACAGGGTAATAGACATAGGTATAATTTCATTCTTTTATGTGGGCATCCTGTTTTCCCAGCACCATTTGTTGAAGATGACGTCTTTTCTCCAAGTGCATGTTTTATTGCCTCTGTCAAACATCAGATGGCTGTCGTTACAAGTACTAATATTTGGATCTTCTAGTTTGTTCCATTGCTCTACATGTCTGGTTTTGTGCCAGTAGCATATTATCACTATAACTCTGTAATATCTCTTGAAGTCTGGAATGGTAATCCCTTCAATATTCTTTTTCCTTAGGATTACTTTGGCTATCCAGATTTTTTTTTTCTGGTTCCATATAAATTTTAGAATGAGACCATGACAGAATACCACAACTGAACACAATGTAGAAGAGATCAACAGGTCATGGTGAGCCCAGCCCCAATGGATACATCTACATTACAGCTCCTGCACTTATGGCACAGAAAACATCAGTGAAGATAAGGTTGAAAATTTATGTTACAGGCCATGGAAGGAAGCTACAGACCACCATGGATATAAGACCAGGTATGAATCCTTTATTTAAGCCAGTGACCAAGAGCAGGATCATGCTACAAAGAACTCTTTGCCCATAGAAAGGCAGGGTAGGCTTTTTAAAACCTCAAATCACAATTGCATCATACTAGAGGCAATTGGGGGTGTGGTCAAAAGCTTCAAAGGTTTCAATTAAGTTGTTTAAAACAATTTCTTTTATGTTGTAAAACAGTGGACCTCAGAAAGCAGTAGGTGCTCAGCAGGGTGTTCTCAGCAGGGGACTAGGAGCAATTGGGTGAAGTTAGTTACAACTGGGACAAAATGAAGTTACTTTGGGCAGTTTAATTTTAAGAGCCAGAGTAGCAGGAAGTCTGTTATGGGACTGCCTCTCTTAGAAATGGCTGCATAAATAAGATCTGAAGAATGGCATTATCAATCAGCATGCTAATGCAGAAGAGGGAAAACATGGAATCACACCCCTGGACAAGGAAGTATAGGCAACTGACGGCTGCTAAGAGAAGGAGAGTCATCCTCTCCATGGATGAGTCCACTAATTGCTTGTCCCGTACAAAGTGGTCAGCCCTAAAACCATATACACAACAAAAATAGCCTCAGCAGGTTATATTTATATATTTGTAAACACACACACACACACACACACACACACACACACACACACACAAAGAGAGAGAGAGAGAGAGAGAGAGAGAGAGAGAGAGAGAGAGAGAGAAATGGGGAGGGTCTATTCAACTCATGCTGTGGCTGGGGTTCATTTCTTAGAGCATACAGACCTAGACTGGACTGCCAAAAAGTTTGAGGAGAGGAGTTTCAAGAAAGTTCTATTGATGCTCTTGAATCCAGACCCCCCTTTCCTTTCCTTTTTTTTTTTTTGCAAAGAGCCCTGACATGCTTGGAACTACATTTCTGTCTCTAATCAGTGAGACATTTATCCACATTGACTACTTTCACTCTAGTCTCATTGAAACATCACAACGATCCATAAACTTTGCTTGTTCCTTTATCTCTACTCTTTCCTCTCTCCTCACCTTCCTCTCCTCTCCCCTCTCCCCTTGTCCCTCTCTCTGAATGTTTGTGTGTTCTCTCTCTTGAATGAGCTAAAGGCAAATTCCAACCCCTTGATGATTTTCAGAACATTTTGTTACTTTGTTCTAACTTAAGAAAACGAAGGTTGTTACATGAGTGTAGTCAAACTGGGCAGAAAGGGCTCAGCCTATGGCATGGTTCTTAGTTCTACTCGGTTTCCCAAGGTAACAGCTGAATGTCTCCAGACAAAACTTGTACCCCATTAAGCCTCCACAACTTCAGAGAGCTGGTGATTCTGAGATCAGATAATTTCTTGAGGAGTGGGGGAGGGGAGAGGAGATCTGATGTAGCAAGTACAGAAGTACAGTGCCTGGTTTACAGTGGTCACTCGGAGCTCTCAAAAAAATAAAGAAGGCAGCGTAATGTAACCAGTACAGAGCTGGGAATGCGAACTTCCCTGCATTTGTAGCAACAAGTACCAGAGTCCCAAGCCTTCAAACTCTAGTTGGCTTCTGGTGTAGCGGCGGCTCAGTTTGAAGCAGCTTCCGGGTGTTTGACTGGTAGAAACGTTAGGAGGCAGTAAGAACAGGAAGTTAGTCTACTCTGCCCAACCCAGGGACCTCCTCTCTATGCTCTACTGAATGAAACTTCCTGTAAGGACTTCCATTTTGTAGCTGACGTTTGGAGCCTGCTGTCATCTTTCTCAGCAGCTTTCCTCAGTTTTTCAGCTCTAGATTCTCCTCAGAAGAACACAGGACATTTGTGACAAGGTACTTCAGGACCTTTCATGGGTGAGTTGATCAGCATGAGGTGTTTGCCCAGTTTTTCTTAGGGCAGGGGTGATACTGCCCTTTCCTCTTCCCATGTGGCCCTTAGGTGACCTCTTTAGGAACAGGGTAGGGGTAGGGTGGCAGGGACCCTCAAGCTGTTTAGTTTCCACTCTCCAGAAGACAAGGATCAAATGAGTACTGAGGTGATTGTCATGTTTCTTTATGGAAAGCCTCCCTTCTTGTGGAGGTGAAGTGAAGTCCCCCCCCCCCCCCGTACACCCCCACCCTCCACCCCCCATTGAGAAGAAAGACCTGAGCCTTAGGTCATCTTGGGTCTAGGAATTGAGAAATAGGAAATATGACCTAGAATAGGGTTTGGTGGAAATAAATATTCTCTGGATTCACACTAGGGTTAGAAGAGGAACAAGGAAGCAACCATTAATCCTGAATCTATTCCAGTCATTCAGAATATCGCATTATCCTTATAGAAGCTTCTAGATACTTGCTTTATGGCCTATCATGTGAACTATTTTCAAGTTTCTTACATATGTGTAGGGTTCCATGTTAAGTACATTTGTTATCTATGTATATATAATATATAAAATTGCTTTTTACATACATATGCCTGTGTACAAAAATGACATCTCAGGCTATCCTAAACTCTTGGGCTAAAGTGATCCTTTTGCTGTAGCCTCCCAAGTATCTAGGACTACAGGCATGTGATACCATGCCCGCTTTGTTTCTCAAAATGTTTAAATCTTCCTTATGCAGATGAACTACTGTCTGATAGATTTATCTGTTATTTAATGTTGAAATTTTCCCCAAATTGTGTATTTGTCCACTTATTTTCCCTCCAGTCAACTTTCTTTCTTTATATTAAGAAATGCATGCTAATGCAGACTTTAATACCATCTTCTTGTTTAATTGAACCTTTTATCACTATGAAAGTCCTTTCTTCTACTGTTTCCTCCTCCCTATCTCTCCTGTTTGATACAGTGTTTCGTGTAGCCTCAGCTATGAACTGTTTATGTAGGCAAGGATGACCTTGAACTTCTGCCTCTTCTGCCTCTTCTGCCTCCACCTCCTGAATACTGGGCTTACAAGCGAGTGCCATCACCCCTCGTCTATGCAGTGCTGGCCATGGAGCCTACAGTTGTATGCATGTGAGGAAGGCACTCTTATCAACTGAACTACATCCCTGTCTCATAGAATTTCTTTCTTTAAAATGTACCTTTTCTATTTCCAATACAAACCTGCAGTTGGATAGTACAAAATGATATGTATTTTCTTATTTAAAATATTATATATATATTATATATATATATAATTATTGTTAACTATAGCTACTCCACTGTGTAGTACAACATTAAAAATTGGGACTGGAGAGATGGCTCAGTGGTTAAGAACACTTGCCGAGCAATCATGTCAAATTGTGTTTTGGTCCTAACATTCATGTAGCAAGACAGGCTTCCTGCAAACAACTGTAACTCCAACTCTGAGGGATCCAAATGCTATTTTCAGGCATCTGTGCATGCATGGAAGTGCCTGTACACAGGTGTGTGCATATACTCATGTAGACAGACAGACAGACACACACACACACACATACACACACACACACACGCACACAAATCTTTTTTCTTTTTAAAAATTTAGCCTCAGGCAAGTTCTTTTTTTGTTGTTAATTTTAAAATGTATTCTCCTCTCATATATTATATCCCAACCACAGTTTATCCTCCCTTCTCTCCTCCTAGTCCCTCTCCCCGACCCTTCATTCACTCCTCCTCCATTTCCCTTCAGAAAAGGGCAGGCCTCCCTGGGATATCAACCAAACATGGTATATCAAGTTACAATAAGACGAGGCACAAACCCTCATATTAAGGCTGGAAGAGACAACCCAGCAGGAGGAAAAGGGTCACAAAAGCAGGCAAAAGAGTCAGAGACAGCCCTTGTTCCCACTGTTAGGAGTCCCACAAGAACGCCAAGCTCCACAACTGTCACATATGTGCAGAGTGCCCATGTCAGTCCCACGCAGGCTCCCTGGTTGTCGGTTCAGTCTCTGTGAGCCTGTGTGAGCCCAGGTTAGTGGATTCTGCACATACACAAATCTTAAGGAAAGAGTGTTAGGAGTTACTCCTCCAACTGTAATGGGTATCTCACCTTGTACACATGAATTAGTCTTTCTTCACCTCCTCTTCCACAGCTTCTAATCTCTGCTAATCACATCCTACTCTCTATTTCTATGAGGCCAAGCTTTTAAGCTTGCACATTTAAGTGAGAATATTTTGCCTTTTTATTTAAAACTTTTATAGATAATTAGATTTTATGTGTTTGAAAGAACATTTGAAGAATCTTTCTTTTCTTTGTTCTCAGACAGGGTTTCATTATGTAGGCCAGTCTGGCCTTGAACTCCCTAAGTAGCTAAAGCGGGGCTTGCATTTCTGATTCTCCTGCCTCTGCTTCCCAAGTAGTGACTTTCAGACATGTTCCACTATACCTAGCTGATGGAATTTTTTTATGTAATCAGGCTCTGTCTGCCCTTCAATGAAATCATAGGTTTAATTTGGTACAAATATCTATTTGTTATATATTTATCTTTCATTCATTTTT
>CABHPP010132650.1:2187-19617 GCA_902168425.1 Peromyscus attwateri | reverse complement strand
CTCTCCTGTGTGTGTGTGTGTGTGTGTGTGTGTGTGTGTGTGTGTGTGCGTGGTGCACGTGAGGAGGTTAGAGGACAATGTTTGGAAGTGAGTACTCTTCTTCCACCATGTGGGTTCCAGGGATTGAACTCACGTTGTCATGATTGGCAGCAAGAGCCTTAACCTGATGAACCGTATCATTGGCCCTACACCAGTAATTTTTAAGACTATGAATGACTGCAAGTTGGGCATGGTACACAGGCTGAGACCCAGGTCGCTTAGTAAGTAAGGCAGGAGGATGGTAAGTATAGTACTGTCCGTGCTACTAAGTGAGATCCCTCTCAAAAGTGGGCACAGGAGGGTCTTAAGAAGCATGCCAGGAGTGGAAGTCACCTGCCTGTCATCCCATCACTCCAAAGACAGGCAGCATTACAAGTTCTAGGCCAGCCTGCAGCACTCTGACTCAAAGCTGAACCAAGCCAATCCAAACCCAACCCAAACACAACAGAGTACCAAGGATGGCATGTAACTCAATGGTAGAATACTTGCTTAAGCATCCCCAAGGTCCTGGGTTCAGTCTCCCACAACACACACAGAAGTGTGTGAAGCAAGACCTACGAGTACAATCTCTCCGAACACAGGAGGCATGGAAAGCTCATCTGTGAACATGATTATTGTTAGAAGTGTTTTAGAAATGAGTGTCAGACACAAGTTTGTTTTGATCGCAGGAGAACCAAATAATGAGAGCCAATTTCTCTATGTCCAACCTGACCAGATGCTCAGTTAATTATAGGATTATTAATTGGGGGTAAGTTTATATGACAATAAAGGAGACTCTGCCACCGGAAAAAAAAAAGTGTGCCATATCCCCACTCTGAAACATACCAAGTTGCACTGAGCTTTCTTTTTCATAGCTGCAGTTAATGCTCTAGTCTGTCATCTATAAAATGCTATGGATGGGGAAATTACAAGGTAGAAGTATCAGCTGATGTAATAATAATGCAGCCAATAAAACATAAGAAAGTTGAGGCCTGGTGTTCCCACCAATTATAGAAATATAGAGGAGGATTGTAATGTGCCAGATGCTGGTTTTGTTTCTTTTTTTAATTTTTTTCAGGATTTGTTGTAATTGTGTGTGTGTGTGTGTGTGTGTGTGTGTGTGTGAGAGAGAGAGAGAGAGAGAGAGAGAGAGAGAGAGAGAGAGAGACAGAGAGAGAGACAGAGACAGAGAGAGACAGAGACAGAGACAGAGACAGAAGAGAATGTTGGATCCCTTGTTAAAGTTACAGGCATTTGTGAGCCGCATGATGTGGGTTGGGTGCCGGGATCTGAACTCAGGTTCTCTGACAGAGCAGTAAGCAGTCTTAACTGCTGAGCCACCATCTTTCCAGCCTCTTGCTTTTTAAACAAAATTATTTGGTTTGGGGTTCATTGCGATGGCTTAGCAGTTCTTACGGATGGGCGAATCGAGCTGTTCTCATGCCTCAGGATCTCAAGTGTCTGGGACTGTGAGTGTGCACCACTGTGCCCAGCTCAGCCAGGGTTTTAAATAAATTCCCAACTTCTTATTTCACTGGTAAATATTTTAATATGGGTTGCTGATAGATATAGATTTTTAAAATGATATATTGTTATGAATTATTGCATGCGGGAACCCCTGAGGGCATCCCTTGAGTGCAGGGAAACATGCTGGGCGGATGCACACCATTCGGGCATGGCGGCGGCCAGTAATTCATAACCCCGATGCTGCATCCACATGGAGAGTTTATTATAATAGAGAGATGAAGGAAAGAGCTGATAGGAAAGAGAGAGACAGAGAGAAAGAGAGTAGAAGAGCGTGGGGGTGCACATTTCATGGAAGGAAAAGCAGAAGAGAGAGAGAGGAAGAGGAGGAGTTTTTCCTTAGAATGAGGCTTTTATGTCAGGACACAGGGAGGCACCAAGGGGCGGGATTTCAAGGGGGGCAAATCGGAATATTAACATATATAGTAAGTGGACAGTAATTTTTGGTATCTGTGTCAATTCAGCTTTTTCTTACTATAGTTATGAGACAAATCATTTCATAAGGAGAACAGAATTAATTTTATTTGCTTATTTTTATATTTTAGTTCATCTTGTTTTATGTGCATGAGTGTTTTGCCTACATGTGTGTCTGTGGATTACATGTATGCCTGGCACCAGAGGAGGGCAGAAAAAAGCATCAGATCCCCTGGGACTGGGCTGACAGACAGTTGTGAGGTCCCAGGTGGGTGCCCAGAATCAAACCTGGGTCCTCTGAAGAGAAGCCAGTGCTCTTGACTGGTGAGCCATCTTTCCAGCCCCTAAGAACAGAATCGTTTTTTAAAGATTATCTTATTTTCAGGCTAGAGAGATGGCTCAGCTGTAGTGGCATTTCTGCTGAGCTCCTGGCTTGGCTCCAGAGAGCAGCACCTAGTCCTAATCCTTCCTTTGTTTAACCACACCTTTTGTTCCTCTTACCTTTTGTTTATCTTATCACCCTATGTGAATCTTGTTTGAGAGTCAAGGATCAGAGAGTCCTCCAAGGATCAAAGGCCTATGCAAAACTTGGTCCAGGAAACCCGGAAAACTGAGGTACCTGAGAAATCAAGTAATTTGCACCTGGCATTTGGTTTCTGGGAGCTCCTTTTGGGTTGCTTTGAAGGTATGGAAATTAACTATCTAAATTGTAAAAAAGAGTAAATAAATATGCCCTAGGTGAAGGGAAGAGTGCTTCAGTCTTCGAGGCTGGATCCCCCTGCAGCCATGAAAGGCTAGATTAATTCTTAAGATGCCTCTGTGTCTTCATTCCAGGATCCACGTGAACCCACACACTTGTGTAGTGACCACACAGTTACACTCGGCAATTAAGAGCACTGGCTGTTTTTCCAGAGGACCCAGATTTGAGTCCCAGCACTCACAGGGCAGCTCACAACTGCAGTTCCAGGGGATCTGATGCCCTTTTTCTGGCCTCTGAGGGTGCCAGGCATGCACATGGTGCCCAGACATACATGGAGGCAAAACACCCATACATATAAAATAAAATACAGAAATTAGAAAAAGATTAGATTTTTGGTTGTTTGTTTTTCAATACAGGGTTTCTCTGTTTAGTCCTTGCTGTCCTGGAACTCACTTTGTAGACCAGGCTGCCCTGGAACTCCTGCCTCTGCCTCCCAAGTGCTGGGATTAAAGGTGTGCACCACCACAGCCCAGCTAAATACATATGTGTACACACACACACACACACACACACACACACACACACACATTTTGGTTTTTCAAGACAGGGTTTTTCTGTGTAGCCCTGGCTATCCTGGAACTTGCTCTGTAGACCAGGCTGGCCTTGAACTCACAGAGATTTGCCTGCCTCTGCCTCTGTCTCCTGAGTGCTGGGATTAAAGGCAAATGTCACCACTGCCAGGCAAAAAATATTATTTTTAATTATGTGTACACGTGTGTGTGTGTGTGTGTGTGTGTGTGTGGAAAAGGCACTGGATCCCCTAGAGCTGGAGTAACAGGTGGTTGTAAGCTACCAGACTCAGGTGCTGGGAAGTGAACTTGGGTCCTCTGGAAGTGTGGCAGGTGCTCTTAACTGTTGAGCTCTCTCCAGCCCTGAGAACAAAATTATGCCACTTTCCACTTTGAAGGTTTCCATCCACAGTTAACTGGGCCTCTGGTGAGCCAGCACATCAGGTGGGGGTGTGCAGTAAACTCTTACTTCATGGTGGCCATGTAAAGGAAAGAGACTGGCATTCCACAGTGTCCCAGCCCTGTGTCTTACAGCTTCCATGGCCTTCCCAGATTCAACTATAGCATTATCATCTAAAACTCAGTTCATGTCAAATTTCAGTTGAGTGACTGAAAAATGCACGTTTGTTTGTTTGTTTGTTTGTTTTTTTGTTTTTTCGAGACAGGGTTTCTCTGTATAATGGCCCTGGCTGTCCTGGAACTCACTTTGTAGACCAGACTGGCCTTGAACTCATAGAGATCCACCTGCCTCTGCCTCCCCAATGCTGGGATTTAAGATGTGCACCACCACTGCCCAGCTAAAAATGCACATATTTAATATTTTTCTTTTTGCCTCAGAATTAAAATATGTTACAACAATTTCCTTTATCTCTTAAATCTATTTTATTATTTTTGAAACGAGGACTTCCTATGTTGCACAGGTTAGCCTTGAACTCCTGGATTCCACTGATTGTCCCACCTCAGTCTTCTGAGCAGCCAGGACTACTACAGCCCTGGGCCTTTTATGTCTCTTTGGATCTCATTTAGTTCCTGAAGAATCAAGTAGTATGTGAATTATTAAATTGTATTATTTTTCTATAAACTTGTTATTAAAAAACTTACAAAAAATCACATACAAAATTAACGAGACCCAAAGTCTATATATCTCAGTGACTTACACAGGACAACCATTCTGATGCTGTGGAACTTCACATGGAGTTTTACACTTTCACCATTGGATGCATTTTTATGTACTATCCACTACCCAGAAACAAAAATATTCAAGGCATAATGGGATAAATTCACAGAGTCTATTTGATGATCAAAGGAATTTATTTGGGGATAAACTCACAACCACTGGAGATTTATTGTAGGGTCCGAGAAAGCTGAACTATGTCCCACGCTGAATGACTTGGTCCAAGATCTCAGCATCCAGAACCTCTAGGTAGCCAACAGGGGAGAGGCATAAGTGCATCCCAGGTCTTAAGGGTCCCCGGTGGCCACGCCCCAGAGGCGGGTGCCTCAAGGTCATAGGCAGGTGTAACAGCTACAGCTGCCTCATTAGGGACAGTGCTTCAGGGCATGGCTCAAATAGCTACCCACTACAATGGCAGATTTAGACTAGAAAAATACTTCGCTTTAGGCCGGGCGTTGGTGGCGCACGCCTTTAATCCCAGCACTCGGGAGGCAGAGGCAGGCGGATCTCTGTGAGTTCGAGGCCAGCCTGGGCTACCAAGTGAGCTCCAGGAAAGGCGCAAAGCTACACAGAGAAACCCTGTCTCGAAAAATCAAAAAAAAAAAAAAAAACTTCACTTTATATCCTCTTCATAACTCTTGCTCGTTTCCTGCATTCAGTCCTTCCTTATCCCCTCTTCTAAATCTGATAATTAGGAAAGAAACACATGGGAGGCAGAGGGAGGTGGATCTCTGTGAGTTTCAGGATGGCCAGAGCTACATACTAAGACCCTGTCTTAAATGCACAAGGAAAGGATGATACCAAACCAATCCTCTGTATCTGTCTGTCTCTGTCTCTCTGCCTTTCTGTCTCTCTCTCATCTTCTTGTGGCTCTGGCTTGGAACTGAGGGTGACCTTGAACCTCTGACCTTCCTGCGGCTGCCTCCATCGTTCTAGAATTACAGGCATCCACCACCATGCCCCACTGGGGGATGGCACACAGATCCCCCTGCATGCAATGCCATCACTCTGAGCTACATCGCCATCCCTCAACCTACTTTTAAAATGTAATGGACTCAAATTAAATGTAGCTAAGAATACACAGCTAAAATTAGATTAAGTGGAGCTTTTAAAATATAATGCCGAGTTACTTGCTTAAGGGCAGTGACTACATTTACTTATTCTCTTTCCCCCTCTGTCAGGGTGGGGGGCAGGGGTGCTGAGGGAATTGAAGGATCTTTTGGGTGAGACAGGAGAGCAAAGAGCTCAGACCAGCCAGAGCAGATGATTCTAAAAGAGCACTACCCCCACCCCCCAAGGACAGTTTCAAAATTGGGGGGGAGGGGGGCCTCAGGATCCGTCTTCTATGATTCCAGAGAAGTGTCCTGGCTCCTTACCCACCACAGCTGTTCTATTTTGTTATTTTTCAACAAATTTAAAGATACCTGCCCAGATCTTGTGGAGGGCTCAGGAACCAATCCTGATGCTATCAGCGTGTTAGTGAGAATTGCCATCCGCTGGCAGCTACAGTCTGCCCAGAGGTCGCTGCAGGCCAATGGCTGACTGTCTGCAGGAATTGGGATGCCAAGTTCTATTTCCTTGTCTCAGTCAGGGACAATGCGGAAAGACTATCCTAACCTGAGAACCCACCGCGGGACTGTAGAACAGGCTGAGGGTCAGCTGCAATGACGTCACAGGTCAGCTTCCCTCCATGCCCAGGTCCGCTCTCGCTTCCGTAGGCATATCTACGGAGGTCACTTGACCGTAAGCCTTCTGCACTCAGTTTTGTCTCAGAGTTCGTTTTCTACAATTTCCATCCAAAATTTTTGGTTAAAAAGAAAAAATGAAAACAGAGGCTCCTCACACATTTCTTCTCTCGGGCTCCCATTGCTGGTTTCTTCCCGGTGTCCGTCAGAGTTATCAGCCTGTGCTATGTCCTTATCACACAAATATAAACAGATGCATGCATTCCATCTCTCTTAGTTTTTACACAAATGATAGTTTACAAACCATTCTGCATTTTACTTTTTTTTGCTTTGGATCATATATTTATCTCTTAATAATATATCTTGCAAAGTTGTCTTATTATTTTTAATGGATGTTTACAGTGGTTAGATCATGCTTTATCGAACCATCACTCAATTATTATTGTATATATAAGCTGTTTGCATCTTTGGTATTACACACTACGAGGCATTAAACAGCGTTCTGTGTGTATTTGCCTTTTCAGACATGTGTGATTACATCTCCAGAGTATATATCTAGAAGCTGAATTGCTTGATCAAAGGGTGTATGTACTAGGATAATGACAGAGGCCCTGGGGGTGGAGTGTGCCTAGAATGCAGGCTGGGCCCTGGGTTCCATTTCCAGAGCCCCAAACAATAATAATGGTGATGACAGGTACTGCCAAATTGCTCTCCATAAGAGCTGAAAAATAAGAATACCTCAGCTAGTGCCCCGAGTGACTAATGCTTTTGACTTTTATCAGTCGGATGAGGAAGAAGCTGCCTCATCACAGCTTTCACTTGCATTTGGGGCACCGCTGAGTGTTTTATGCTTTAAAAGCAACATAATTATTTCACGTATGTGTGTGTACACATGTATGAACTGTCTCTTCAAACCCATTGCCCCTTTCTACTATTGAGTGGTTGCTATTGTTTATTTGTTTATAGTAACTTTTTTATCACAATCCTATATTATAAACTACAGTGCTTCTCACAGTTTGTGATCTATATTTAGATTCTGTTTGCAGAGGATTTTGCTGTAATTTGTGTTTATGTGTATTTTACTGAGAGGCTCACCCAGTGTTGCCCAGACGGATCTCAAACTTATGATCCTTGTCCAATCTCTTGAGCAGCTGGGGTTTCAGAGAATGTGCCACCACACCCGACAATTTTGTTTTCTTTTCCTTTTTGAGATAAGGACTCATTGTGCAGCTCATCCTGGCCTTGAACTCATGATTCTTCTAATTCAGCCTCCCATGCAGCTGGAACTACAGGTGTTAGAACCCACAGCAAGCGTGTTACTGTTATGCCCAGATCGCAGGGGACCCCCAAAAGACCCCCAAGAGACTGACTCATGTATGTAAAAGCAAAGAGCCTTTATTCAAGCTTGGAGCTTGGTCTCTCTGTCTGTCCGATGCAGCAGTGAGAGCAGAGAGCCCCAAGACCAGGCAGGGTAGGGTTTTTATCATAGTACAGGTTGGGGTGAAAGGATTTCTAGGATTCAGGACCCTGATTGGCTGACATCTGTCTTGGGGTATCAGCAAAAAGGAGAGATAAGTGTGTGCTAGGCTCAAGGACATCTGGCCATCTTATCTAACCATATTTAATGGTTGGAACATTGGGGGTTAGGTACTTCACCGCTGGTCCATCCCTGAGTGGTGTCAGTTTATGGCTTTTCCTGGATCCGGGTGTTACCTACCAGTAAGCTTGTCACAGAAACTGTGTCTAGGCTTCTAACCTGTCATGGCAGCTGTGTGGTGAAGCTGTTTGCCCCCCCCCCCCATTCCCCCCTTCACAAGTACCAATGACAGGATCCAATCATAGGTCCCGCCTGTTCGGGAGCTCAAGGGGATGGTAATGGTGTTAATATTCTGACCCACCCCTTGAGGCCACCCTGCATCCTGACATAAAGGAAAAACTTCTCCCCTTCCTCTCTCCACTCTCATGAGGTGTGCACCCCCTCAATCCCCCTCTCTCCCTCTCTCTTTCTCTCTTCTCTCTCTCTTTCCCTATCTTTCTCTTTATCTCTCTATTATAATAAACTTATTTCTGCAAGAATGCAGCGTCTGGGTTGTGAATGTCCGCCCGCAGCCCCACCTCCATGCCCGCATGGCGTGGGTCCCCCGGCCAGCCGCTGCATCTGTCCAGCATGCCAGCATGTTTCCCTGCACACTCGAGATATCCTTGGGGTTCCCCGTGCAATATATCGTAAGATTGGTGCTAGTGACTCGGCAGAGGTCCTCCTGGCACATTTCTCCTGCTGGCCAGCAGTCTGAGACACTCTGGGAGCCTTGGAACCTTCAACACTCACTTCATCCAACACCAGCAGAATCGGTAAGCCCCAGTCCTTAGGTAAGCCTCCCTTTTGGCCATTTTCTCACAACTGAGGATTTGCTTGTCTCTGGATTGTGGTGCTGGCACCACGTGTCTTTCCAGCTTTAAGCCCTTTGTTGTCCGTCCCCCACCCCCCATCCCCCGCGCCCCATTCCCTGTGCGAGGGCATGTGGACATGGCCTGTGCCCATTCAATTCCACGGCCCATAGTCTTTGTGACAATGGTCCGTTGACTATCGTGAGCTGTTCGTTGGCCCTCGCTGACCCTCTGGGACACTGGAGGTCAGTCTGCTGGGCCTTATACCTCACCATAGGAAATGTGCCTATGGCCCTTCACCCCCAACACTGCCATGGCTTGGGTTTATTCCTCTGTGGCTGCTTGCACTGTGCAGCAGCCTGGGGTGGGGGTGGGGGTGGGGGGTCCCTCTCTCCTGCCCAGCTGCACTGCTGCTTTGTTTCCCGTTCCCCTCCAAAGCACCACCTCCGAGCTCCAATGCACTAACCGTAAAAGTTTCTCAGGAAAACTTTTCCCTGTCTTTCTTTCACAAAGTCTATTTCCTATGTGCAAATGTAAATGTATGATTGATACGACCGTCTATATTTCTTTCTGAATGACTTTTCAATGCTTCAGTTTACCTGTTCCTTATCTGCTCAGTTTATTTTGGGGAAAAAAAAAATAACTACATGAACACATGGTCAGGCACCATATTTGGTAGGGACGATGATCACATGGTCTGGACACACCATCTTAAGTAAGGGCAGTCACATAGTCAAGCCGCCATCTTAAATAAGGTCAAAACAGATATGTCATATGGCCTCACCGCCATCTTTACTAAGGGCAGTAAAAAAAAAAAAGTCACTCCCTGTCTGTGGTTCAAGCATGTGCGGGGCACCCAGTGCTCAGGTATTATTTTATAGGCAGAGAAAAGTCCTCCCTTCTTTGCCTGGCATTCCCCAGCTGCCGCTCTCAGGCTCGAGTGGGCGGAGCCCAGAGACCCATCCTCCCCACATGCTGGCAATATAACCAACTTGCCAGCCCATTTCATTGCCTGACTCAGTTGTGGGCAGGGGCAGCACACTCCTATGCTAGGATAATGTAGCAACAGTAATGCTTAAGAGATTTTAAATCTTTAAAAATGCCATGTACTTTATTCTTGATATTGCAAGAAGACATTTGAGAAATCTTGAACCTTTCCTTGGGAGCAGTTTTTAGGAAATGATTCAGGATATAAATACCAGTTATACACACTTTTTAACACAAATCTGTAATTCTGCTAGAACTCAAGGGCTTTTTGCAGATACCCGTTGTCTGCCCTTCTATGATATGGATTTCAGTACTGATTGGTAATAATTAATTTATCTAAAACTTTTATTTCCTTTTATAAAATAAAAATTCATATAAGCTTCAGAGGATCAAAAGCAGCCATGGGACCCACTTCACAGAGGTCAAATGAGCTCCAGACAAATGAGTTTCCTCACATGTCTGTTCCTGAGGATGGTATTTCTCTCCCTCCTGGTCTCCCTTTCCCAATCACTAAGACCATGGGCCAAAAGGTTCCAAATAAGTTAATAAATTTTAACTCCCATCTCCAGTCTGTACTTCAGCAGGCTGGCGGACACGTCAAAGCAGCAGTGTGGACCACAACCTACAGCACTTTCCATGCTACGGATGCCAGCCGAGACTCTTGTCTGTGTGATGTGGTCCAGCCCAGCCAAATGTAATTGTTCTCTGTCTCTACAGCCAGGTCAGATGACCACATACTTCTGATAAAATACTCCATCGCCTGGGTTCTCGCGTTACCTTTGACCACCTGCACCCCATTTCAGCTTGAAGCAGCTATGGAGAATACATCGTCCTGTGCTTCCTGTTCCCAGGACAGGCTGGAGGGCTAGATTAGGCATGGAACCCCTGGTACAGAGTCCACCAAGAGGGTCCTTTTCCTTTTCTCAGAGTTGGGCTGCACCCCGACTCACAAGCCCTTTTGCTCCTGTTCCCATTTGGCCTTGGGATCTTTCCCTGTTAGTCTTCTTCACCTTCTCAGGAGACAGCTTAAGAAATAATTATTTCTGTATAAGTCATTCAGGATTATAATCTGGCAATACTTAAAGATCAGCCCCCCTGTCCATGCTAACTTTATTAAGCTGTAACTAACTGGAAAACCTCTATATTCAGATTTAAGTCGTATATATGCTCTCAAAGTTATAAATACATCTAACAGATTTTGTTCTCCTAGTCCTCAAATACCTATAGAGATCTCAGAATATGGCATTTAATATAAGACCTTTATGATAAAGAGGCACGTCAGCTCCTGGCAGCATCCTGTATCTCCTCCAAGAAGACGGATGGCCGCAGAAGAACTTCCACTTGGAAGCTCATGGCAAGGCTGGCCATGCAGCGAGAAGCTGAGATCCTGCCCAGACTGTGAATAAGTGGAACAATGGAGGACCGAGTGCCTATACTGCAAAGTCAAGGTGGGTCAGTCTCCCCAAATTTCTACTCCACAGAAAAAAATCTATCAGATCTTCTGGGCCTATCAGCTGAACAAGTGCTGCCTTTGGGGCTTCTGCCTTGCCCCCAACGACCACGGAGAGACTTAGTATTGCTGCCTAGGTAGCTGGAAAGCTGTCTCACTTCTTAAATTTATCCTTCTCAGATCTGATGATGTTTGATGACTAGGGTATCAGTTTAACAGCCCCAATTCCAAGATTATATGTGTGTGTATGTGCGTGTGTGTGTGTGTGTGTGTGTGTGTGTGTGTGTGTGTGTATGCTTTGCAATTACAGACAGGTATGCCTCATTCACAGACTTCATGGTACAGAGTAGACTGGTTTCAGATATCACTCCAGAGGTTCAAAATTTTAATATTGATAAATGCAGCTTTGATAAACTGATAGAACATTGACTACAAAGAGTTCTTAAGAATCCTTAAATGGATTTTCAATCCTTTTGCCATGATATAAATCCATTCCAGCTGTTTTACAGATACCTACAGGCTCCTGGGAAAAGTTTTGCTACTGCATCAAGAATTCTGGTCTAATGAAAATGAACAATCTCTGGAGCCCATTTTTGACCTCACCTATTTTTGAGCATATTTTGCAGATTCATAGTTCCCTCCTGACCTCCAGAGAAATAGCAGATGCCATGAATTCTATACTTCTGATTTGGCGTGTCGTTTCCCCCAAGCTCCTGGAACACCACTGCTGCAACCTGCCTCCTCAGCTCCCTCAAGGAACGTTCCTGAGATCTTCTGCTGTGTTCTGGTAGAAGCTCCACCCCAACACCCCTCCCCCCAATCTCTCTCTCCTCAACCTGCTTCCTCAATGCCCACCAAAAGCTAGCTCCTCCCTGGGGCTGCTCAAGACCTTGGCTACAGGTTACTTAAGGCCTGGTAGCCATATGTGTCACGTGACCCTTCCCTTGCCTTCCCAAGGGTCACTCAAGATTGATTTGCTCTGTTCATCAAACCTGGCTTTATTAATTCAGTTTGATTTGGCTTAATACATCAACAGTGGTAGAACTGAGCAACTGGGGATTTCAAACTTATCAGAAATGCCCTGACAAAACCAGCTCAGAAAGGCAGAGGCAGGTGGATCTCTGTGAGTTCAAGGACAACCTGGTCTACAGAGCGAGTTCCAGGACAGCCAAGGCTACACAGAGAAACCCTGTCTCAGAAAACCAGAGGGGTGGGGGGAAGCTCAGTGAGAAAGGATTTATTTGAGCTCAGTTTCAGGTTACTGTCCCCATAGCAGGGAAGTGGAGGCAGCAGGAAACTGAAGCAGTGGGTCACGTGATAGCCAGGGTCAAGAGGCAAGAGAGTATAAATTCACACAGGCTTATGCTCAGCTCACTTTCTCCATTCTTAAAAAGGCCAAGGCCTGGCTGGTGGAATGGTACCACCCGCATGCAGGGTGGATCTACCCACCTCACAGGCAACTCATCCTGGCAATTCCTCACTGAAACTCTCTTACCAGGAGACTCTAGATTGTGTCGAGTTGATAATTAAAGTGACCACAGTACACTTTAATGTTTGGAAAGGCTTGAGCTCTTCCAGGTAGCTATATTTGAGCAGGTTTGTGAAATTAATTTGAGAAAATTAATGCTGGAAAATGAAAATTTAGCTTAATTTAGGGAGCATTAAGGATAATGTTATACTTAAATATATGTGCAATAAAGAAACAGAAGAGGGGCTGGAGAGATGGCTCAGCGGTTAGGCGCACTGACTGTTCTTCCAGAGGACCCAGGTTCAATTCCCAGCATCCACATGGCAGCTCACAACTGTCTCTAACTCCAGTTCCAGGGGACTCTCACACAGACATATACGTAGGCAAGACACCAATACACATAAAACAAAAATAAATAAATTATTTTTAAAAAAAGAAACAGAAGAGATGAGTGGAAACTAATATACTGGCAAATAGTTCCGAAATGGCTGTTCTGCCTACTATTACGGCAAGATACATGGGAGCTGTCTGCATCAAAGCCAAACATATAGCGTCATATCATACAGAGGGCCTGAGCTAAGTGGTGACAGCTTCCGAAAGGAATGACATGGAAAACCTGATGTATGCTGAACACTCAAACTAGCAAGTGATTGGTTGCAGAAGAAAATAAGAAAGAAAAGACGGATGATGTTGGCATTCAAAGTGTGGACCAAATAAACACGTAAGTCTCGTGTACAGAATGTCATACCTTAGCAGTGTGACCTGGGTGCTGTTGGTTGCTTATGGAACAAGCACTTCCACCCTAGAAAGTCTCCTGTAGGTGTCTGGAGAGATTATGGGATGGTTCCTCAGCAAAGAAAGCCAGAGATGCCTTAGCGCTACGCTCCTCCCTTTATTCTAGTGATGGGAATATAAGGGAAGAACATCCCTGCAGTCTGGACCCAGGTCTGCAGCAAGTAGAGAAGAGTGAAATGTGTGGCCAAGAGGCTGAAGAAGGCTTGAGACGTAGCTCAGTGATATAAAGGTTGCGTAGCATGCGTGAGGCCCTGGGTTTGATGGACCGACCTACATCTGAGCATGCGTACTGCGCATGCACGGACCGACTAAAGGATCATCGAGTTTTCTGTACCTGTATTTTATGAGTTGCCATTGCTCATATGGCACATGACCTCTATAATTTGAGAAGAATTAGCATAGCTATTAAGCAAGGCTTGATCTAATAGCCCAGGCTGAACTCAGTAGCTCTTCAGACTGTTGGAGATGGCTCAGCACCCTTCGCTGTGGGTAAGCCAGTCCAGAGAAAACACGCATGTTACAGAACGGTAAATGCACAAGGAGCCAGGAAAGGGTCAGAAAAACCCCTTTCTCACGTGTATTTGACCTAAGTTTCTTATACAAACCACATGCAACCCAAAACCTTGCTGTGACCGCAAAAACAAACCTGTGATTCTGAGAAGCAGATTATCAGAGACGGCATGCAGAAAATTTTCTTTTACTAACTGTAAGTTTTTCTAAAGGAGTTTGTTTAGTTTGCTTATTTTTTTTTTTTTTGGCAGATCATTACTGATACCTGCAAATACGATTTTATTGGAACACCACCATGCCCGCTGGTTTGTAAAGGAAACAACACCTCACTCAGCTTGTAGCTTGATGATGGATCCATTCTTAGCCTGGACTGCACATTGGTGACATGCTCCTGGCCAGGTGCCTCGGCCGACTCTGGCATTACCAAACAGCCGTTTCCCACTGGGCTTTCTTGGCTCTCATTAAGACGTCTCTGAAGCATAAATCATTCCCAATTACTACCTTAATTGAACAGAATATTGGAACTCCCAGTCAACTTAGCTTTCCTCTGGCACCAAAAACCACGATCATAGTCTCTCTGGCTCATCTCCTAATTTTAAAGTCCAATAATAAAAGATACTCAGTGACCAAAAGGTTTGTGTATTACAGGGTAAGTCTGTGCATTATTTAGCATGCTGAAGCTTTGTATTCCCCATCTTCCTAGCTGTTGGAAACTGCTGCAACACATTAAAACAACTTTATTTTACTATAACACAGAGAGTCATGAAATACAGGCAAGGGATGGGGGGATGGCTTGGTGAACAGAAGCACTAGCCTTGCAAGCCTCATGGCTTGAGTTTGATCCTGAATCCACGTACAAAGCCAGGTGCAGTAGTATACATCTTCCATCACAGCACTCCTGTGACGTGTGATCCTAGTTGGTCTTAATAATAAAAACCCGGAGTCAGATATCGGGGTAAAACCTGAAAGATCAGAGAAGCAAAGGAGCAGCCACAGTCACCTCTTCCTACCTCTCCGACTCCTCAGACTGAAAGGGCGGAGCTCCTCTCTCTGCCCCTCCTTATCACTTCCTCTCTCTGCCCAGCCATATCACTTCCTGTCTCGTGTCTGTACAGACCTCCAGACCTCTATGGTTAACTAGTGGCTAGCTCCACCCTCTAATCTTCAGGCGAGCTTTATTTGTCAGAATACAAAATATCACCCCTCTCCTGCAGTGAGTGAAAGGTTAAAAAACAGGAAAATTGGCAAGAAGTTCATGGCCAGCTAGCTTAGAGTACATAGTACAGGCAGAGATGGGCCAGCTAGCTTAGAGTACATAGTACAGGTACAGAAACAAGAGACTGCCTCAACAAGGTTAAGCAAAACAGACTCCCAAAAGCTGTTCTTGAACCTACACACACACACTAAATAATATTTAAATATGTATATATACATATAAATACGTACAGACATCCACACATATATATGCTAGAAAAGGTCCTTTGAAGTCATATTGTTGTTCCCTTTTACATGTAATTTTGTAACTGATGAGACTGAGGCTAAGCAAGGTAATTTTTTAAAGGATTCATTTATTTTATGTTTATGGGCATTTTGTCCGCATATATGGCTACACACCAGTATGGGATCCTGTGAGACTGTGGTTATAGAGGGCGGTGAGCCCCCATGTGACTGTGGGGAGTTGAACTCAGGACCTCTGGAAGAGCAGCCAGTCATCGTAAACATGGAGCCATCTCTCTAGCCCAAAGATAAAATTTATTGAAACCAGGGGCTGGAGAGATGGCTGAGTGGCTAAGAGCACTGGCTGCTCTTCCAGAGGACCTGTGTTCAATTCCCAGCATACACATGGTAATTCACAATGATCTGTAACTTCAGTTCCAGGGGATTCAAGGTCCTTTTCTGGCTTCTGAAGCTACCAAGCATGTACATGGCACACATGCACACATTCAAACAAAACATCCATACCCATAAACTAAAATTATAATTAAAAAATTATCTAAAGCAGACCCTATAGCAGGCTGGTAGAGAAACTAAGATTGGAATCCAGTTTCTCTGACCCAGTGGCCTTTGACCTCTACTATGTATGGTATAGGAGAATAAAGAGATTAGCAATATAGCTCTCAAGTGAAATGACTCCTAATCCAATCAGTGACTTCCCAAGAATTGTGGCAGAGATTCTGTATCAGAAGGTATCTGGGGAGCACCAGGCTGACTTCCTAGAACATCAGTCATCCCTTAGAGTTCACAGGTTAGAGCAGGACCCGATACCATGACAACTTCTAAGCTAGTGGCTAAACACAACACATGTTTATTCACTACTCATACCACTGTGGATGCTCCTGGCTTATGACAGCCTTCTATATAGTGATTGAGGAACTCGGAATCTCCCTATTTCCGCTTCCTATTTCCGGCTTCCACACCTTTGCAAATAGGAAGAGGCTATGGAAAGAATCGGCATAGAAGACTTCTTAGTCCGTCTGACTTTGGAAAAATACATTTCATGAATTATGCTGTTTAACACTCTTCATGTGACCTCATCACACCGGGAGAGTCTGGGAGATACAGTCTATGACTGACCACTGACTTTGTGAACTTGGGAATGGCAAGCACAAAAGTTTGGTGAGTCCTCCCAGGAGCAAGGGGGCTGGACCAACACCCTTGCATCAGTTACCAATCCCAGGGAATCTATGAGGTGGGGAGTGCAGCAACTTTCCAGTTGTATCTGGTACAGACAGCTCCCCTCAGCCCAGTGCTAGCACCTTGGGAGGAGCATCCCATCCAGCCCAAGCCAGCCTAGGAAGATGATTCAGCAGGGCCGAAGCAGCATCTGGTCCAGTCAAACATTTGCACCACTCAGCTCCCATCATCTCCCGTGGTAATATCACTTCATCTGGTGTCTAATCTGCCAGGACTCTGACGGGCACACTTTCTGAGTACTCATGAAAGGAGGGTTAGTGTAAGAAACTTAAACACCCTAAATGGTTTCTTGCAGCTGGTCCTGAGCCGAGGATAAACACAATCATCCTCAGGATGAATGGTCGCTTGTTGGCCCTGTGAAAGGCTCTGATGGAGTCTCTTTGCTTACACAAGTGGCTGGTTGATTTCTCAAAGGACTGTCCTCTATGGAGGGCCGGGCACTGCTCTTCCTCACTGATGGTTACAAGCACAGTAGCGACATTAGCCATGTCAGCTTTGCTGGGAGTCCGTGCTGTTGAACTCATTCATCGCTTCCTAAGGCAACTGTGTAAGAACTGGAGTGGCTGAGGCCAGAAGCTAGTTGAAACCTTCTAGGTGATAGTTCTATAATTTTAATTTTGAAAATTACTTTATATATTTCAGTGTTTTGCCTGCGTATGTGTCTGTACACCAAATGCATGCCTGGTGCCCACAGAGGCTAGAAAACAGTATTGGATGCCTTGGGACTGGAGTTACATACAGGTGGTTGTGAGTCACCATGTATGTTCTGGGAACCAAACCCGGATCCTCTGGAAGAGCAACTGGTGCTCTTAACCACTAGCTCTTAAACTCCAGCCCTCTGTTTTCTGACTCTTGTTTTTTGTCTCATCTACCGTGGTTAATTTTAGTGTTAATCTTAAAAAAATATTATATTTAGCAGGGCAGTGGTGGCGCACGCCTTTAATCCCAGCACTTGGGAGGCAGAGCCCGGCAGATCTCTGTGGGTTCGAGGCCAATCTGGGCTACAGAGTGAGTTCCAGGACAGGCGCAAAGCTACACAGAGAAACCCTGTCTA
>CABHPP010132649.1:0-15914 GCA_902168425.1 Peromyscus attwateri | reverse complement strand
GTGTGTGTGTGTGTGTGTGTGTGTGTGTGTGTGTGTGTGTGTGTTTGTGTGCGAGTGTGTACGTATATATATATATATATATATATATATATATATATTACTAATATGAAGAGGAAAATAGAAAATGCATGACATTTAATGTGGATACAACATAGTAAGAGGCAAGACAGGAATAATATTCCTTTGAGGTATGTAATGAGCTTCATGAAATCTCAGAAACAAGAATTTCTACAGACTCTGGAAAAGATAAGTTTGAGTGGGTTCATTTCATTAGAAAAACTAGAGCTGAATAGGTAAAATGACTCACGTATTCTAAAATGCAGTGTCCCAATGGCTAAAAGTTCTTTTCCTCTTCTTTATTTTTTTTTCTATTGGTAAATTTATACACAACCAGTCAAGGTACCACTTATGTTAAAGCTATTCTGCAAGGAGTAAAATTAATAATGACAGTAGGAAGAAAGGTAAGAAAGGTGGTTGGGTGCTCAGTCCTTCCAGGCAGTTACTTCCCATTAAGCAGTCAGAGCTCCCTGTGGTGTCCAGTGACCTAAGCCTCCAAAGCACACATTTCATAGTTCTGCTGTGGGATGAGTTTTCCCTAGTAATCTGCTAAACAGGGATTATATGTTAATATGTAATTATATGTTAAGAAGCTTGATGACATTCTGTATTCTGATATTCTAAATGTGCTCATATTGTCTGCCTAGCTGCTTTATTCTATGCTTCTGAATGGAATGGAATGCCACTATGCTAACTCATGGACTGTGAGTTTTCATCTGAAAACTAACAACTCTTATATGGGATTTCTTTGATTTTGTTTTTCTGATTCCCTCCCATTTAATTTATTCTGCTGTTTAAAATAACTTTTATTTAGACTAATTAAATAAATATTTTTAAGATTTTTTTGAAGCTAGATGTGGTAATTCACACTTGTAATTTCAGCACTTAGAAGGTTAAACCAGAAGTACTATGAGTTAAAGATCAGTGTGGTATCGATAGCAGGATGTTGTCTTAAACAAAATAAAATAATATTAAAATCAGTGTGATATCAGTAGGATGCTGTCTTAAATAAATTAAAACAATATTAAGAATATAGAAAATAAGGAATAAAATACCTCTTTTCTGTGGTTTTCTTTTTAGGAGATCTTACTTTCCACTTCAAATCATTATACATGTAGTTAAGCACATGTACATAAATGTAGTATTTTTATTCTCTAAGAGCAAATTTTTGTCATCTCTCTATTATATACTTATACAACTGTCAATTTTGTTAAAATCAATGTTTTTCCTTTTAAGTATTAAATTAGTGTTTTTCCATGTACTATAAGTAGTCTTGGTTTTAAAATATGATTATATATGTGTGTGTATTATATAACATTAAAGGATGCATATGGAATAAAAGGGTCACTAACTGAAGCACACTATACCTACAGTTGTTACACTGTGTAAAGATTTCCCATTAAGCTCACATGTCTACTGTCATATATGGTGGTATTGTGTTCCCCCAAATATTGTGTACCCTAATAAACTTATCTGGGGTCAGAGAACAGAACAGCCACTAGACACAGAGGCTAGAAAATGGTGGCACTCGCGCTTTTAATCCTAGCATTCCAGAGGCAGAAATCTGTCTGGTGTGAGTACAAGGCCACACTGGAAACAGCCAGGCATGGTGACACACACCTTTAATCCCAGGAAGTGAGCTTTTAATCCCAGGAAGTGAGGACAGAAAGCAGAAAGGTATATAAAGCTTGAAAACCAGGAACTAGGCTGGTTAAGCATTCAGGCGTTCGAGAAGCAGTTCAGCTGAGATCCATTTGGATGAGGATGCAGAGTCTTACAGTCTGAGGAAACAGGATCAGCTGAGGAATTGGCAAGGTGAGGTGGATGTGGCTTGTTCTGCTTCTCTGATCTTCCAGCATTCACCCCAATACCTGGCTCCAGGTTTGTTTTTATTAATAAGACCCTTTAAGATTCCTGCTGCAGTCATATCTGTGAATTCTGACTTGTACATACATCTCCATTTCTTCCCACCCTTACTGATGGCAGCCACTTGTTTGTTTTCTATCTCTGCATACTTAGTTTTTTCAAGATTGTATGCATAAATAAGACCATGGATAACTTTTTTCTAGATGATTTCATATAGCTCGATTTTCCCAGTCTCCTTTATGCTCTGACAGAGGGCATTCTCATTCTGTTTAGGGCTGCACCATATTCTGATTCATAGATGCACCAGTTTCTTTACTCATTTATTCATCAATACATACTTAAATTGTACCCAGGTCTTAGCCATTGTGTATAAGGAACACAGGCATTCTTAGGTCTTTACTTAATGATGGGTTCATTCTCTTTGTGTATGTGTTCAGAAGTATTTTGGGGTCATTTCATAGTTGTGTCTTTCCTTTTTTAAATGAGGATTTTTTAAAATTGTATTTAAATTAAAATACAATTGTATAACTTACCTCCTTCCCTTTTCTCCCTCTGGCCCTCTATACTCCCTCTTTCCATGGCTGCATAATTCTATATACCAATCAAAAGTGTCCATGATTTCTCCTTCATACATCACCAATATTGCTACTTTTACCATTGTATTCATTCCTTATTGTTTGAGAATTTCATATATTCACATAACATATTTTAATCAAATCCAATCCCCAGTGTCTCCCTGCAATTTTCCCCAAGCTCCCTAACACTTCCTTACAATTTTACTAGCTTTTTACTGAATCCAAAGAATCTACTTAGTACTGCCTGCATTTGCTTGGGTATAGGGCCATCTACTGGAACTTGGGAAGCCTCTCAAGGACCACAGCACTGAATTCAACAGAATTGCTCCAGAAGCTACCATTTGCCAGTAGTTGGTTTGACCTTATGCTGGTCTTGTAGCCATGTGTAGAATAGTGCAGTCATATCCAAAAAATACTGTTTTGCTACAGACTTCCACTATCTCTAGCCCTTACACATTTTTTGTTTCTTCTTCCATGAGATTCCATGAGCCTTGGAAGATGAAGAATGATATAATTTTCCCATTCAGAGATGAACTTTATTCTCTGCACATTTACTAGTGGTAGCTCTCTGCATTTAGCCATCTACTTCACAAATAAGCTTCTATTTTTATGGTTGAGATATACCCTAATCTGGAAGTACAGAGATAAAAAGTTAGAGGGTAGTTTATTATTATATCCATTTAACAGATTAATAGTGTTGGGTTCTCTGCTAGTACTTGGGATCTAACTGGCAAAGGGGTTTTGACCTGACAACAATGCCAGGAATTGGTTCTGTCTTGTCAAGTGGGTCACTTCAAAAATCACTTCAGAAAGTGATTGATTACTCCCATAACATTTGTGCCATTATTGTACCAATAGGAAAATTTTGCCAAGCCATTTACTATTATAGCTCAGAAGATTCAAAGCTGGGGAAAATGGCTAATTTTTTATCTTGTATTGTACATAGTCCCCTCCAGCACTATGAAAGCTAGTAAGTAGGTGTGAAGCTTCCTGATTGATACCAGCATTATTTATTCATTGCTATCTGTTCTATATCTCTTCTCTTGAAATTCTTCCATGGTTCTTATTAGTTTTACAACTGCTATGGGTCTACCAAATTTAAACAAACTTATCTAAGATCCAAAGCAATATTTAAAAATGAGAGCGAATATAACTTGTCAGTCTTTCTATGTCTGGCTTACCTCTCTCAGAATGATTATTTCTGGCTACATCCATTTGCCTGCATCAGTTCATAAATATCTATGCTCTTTAAATTCCCTGGCTATTGTAAATAGAGCAGCAATGAACAGGGATGTGCAACTATCTTCAAAGTAACACAGAGAATCACTTTATGAATATGCCTAGGAATAGAATAAATAAACCCTATGGCAGATCTATTTCTAGATTTTTAAGAAATCTTCATGTTGATTTTCATGTTGACTGTACCAGTTTGCACTCATATCAACAGTGAATGAGTCTTTCCCTTCCTTGACATCCATGCCTGCATTTGTTGTCATATGTTTTTGTTGATCAGTTCTGACTTATGCAAAATGAAATCTCAAAGTAGTTTTAGATTGCATTTCCCTGATTGCCAAGGATGTTGACCATTTTAAAAATAATTTTTGGCCATTTGTATTTCTTCTTTGAGAATATTTTGTTACTCCTCAATTTTCAACTTGGTTGTTTGTTTTCCTGATGGTTAGTTTGTTGAGTTCATTTTTGTATTCTAGATACTGTCAATTAGATATACAGCTGTTAAAGTTTTTTTCACATTCTGTAGTTTTCATTTTCTATGTTCATCTTTAAAGTCTTGTATACTGGAACTTTATGCTAGATCTTATTTAAGTATGAATCACACTCCATGGAAGATTAGATCAGAAAGGAAAGGGCTAGGTAGCCAGTGGGCTGAAGATAATGTAACTGACATGTCTCTAGATACTTTTCTTTGAAAAAGACATTGTCATCACAGAGGAATGCTTAGTTCCTCTGTGACACAAAATTTCTTGGAGCTCAATGACTTAATCACACCATTGTTTCCTTCTGAGTAATCACAACTTCCTTAAATATCAACATTTTGAGTCACATATTTCAACAACTAAGTTTCATGTTACTTTGGAGAGTTCTGTTTAATCTTTCCCAGAGAATACATTTCCAAGTATTTGTTTTTCCATGATGGGCTACATATAATTGTTGCCTAACTGTAGGATAAAAGGAAAATCTATGGTTGAAAATCTTTTTACATGTATGTCCATCTATGCTCAAGTTTCACCCCTCATAAACACAAACACACTGCTATTTTCAGAATTACTTGTTCTAAACTCAGTAGGCTTTGAGGAGAAAGTCAAGGATAATATCTATGTTAATGTAATGTAATCATATAAAGAAGTAATCTTCCTCTTGGCTTATCTTGAAAAATGTGTGAATCTCTTCATTGTGAAGATACTGTGTTTTCAAATTAATAAGTAATTTTATATAATGGACGCAGTTTAAAGAGAAAAATACTTAAAATAAAATAAATATTGATATATTGGTTCCATTATGAGTTTATTGAGGAAATAAAATGAATAAATGGATTAAATGTGTCATTTACTGATCTACTTTATGTCAAAGGTCACCATAGACCATTATAGATTCTAGAAGTAAATTAATGAATAGAACACAATATGGACAGTCTCCTTAAAAGTAACACTTGTGGTTAAAAAAAAGGAGAATATTGGGATATCTTATCACTATTTCTTATAAATTTTCTTCATTTTCTGTCAGTGTTTGCAGTTTAAAGATTAATTAAATGATGAAATGAGACTTGCTCATCATACGTCAAAGGGAGATGGCTCGGTGGTTGAATCACTTGCTGTGCAAGACTAAATATGAGTGTTTGGATCCCCAGAAACCAAGTAAATGTCAGATGGGCATGGTGGCTGGCCTGCCTATAACTCTAGCCACTCAAGGCAGAGATAGGGGATTCTCAGAGCAAGCTGACTAGCAATATTAGCCATACCAAGGAGAGACAGATTTGGTTGAAAGGTCCTGTCTCAATAAGTAATATGGAAGAACAATCAAAGATGACTCCTGATATTAAGTTTAGGCTTCCACATGCATGCATACACACAAACACAACACGCGCACACACACACACACACACACACACACACACACACACACACACACGTACCCAAGTACAGCTCCAAACACACATGCATGCACATGATACACATAAAGAAAAATGAAAAAAGAAAAAGTGATAGGAGGGAAAACCATGGGAAGAAAGACACTGGATATTCTAATACTACTCATTCTTTCTTTGAGCTATGTGGCTTGAAGTTTGGGTATTTGTTTCATAATGATATTGTCTGTCATCATTTTTACTCACATGACTCAAATTCACATTTCCTGAAACACATCATGCAGTGTCTACTCTTGTAATGCAAATTATGATTCATACTTTAAGACACTGCATGATTATTTAAAATTATGAAGAAGAAAAACATGATTCACGTACTTTTTGAGAAAAATGTTATTTTTAACCGAATAGTATACTATTTAGTCACATCATATTAAAGTATATGTCAGTGATAGGGGAAACAAGGCATAAAGAAAGAGACAGAAAGACATCTCAACATCCACCTACTCCCAAATACAATTTGAAGCACATGGATATGATATAGAAACTTCCTTAGAGAAAAATGACAGGACTGTTAGTCAGTAACACCCTTGTACTGAAGGACTGACTTTTATTTTAATGAGACAGATTTAGACTACTACAATGAACAATCTCTAATCTATTTCCAACTCATTTTCAAGCATAGGCTTTCCAAACTTAACAATACACAGTCTGGTTATAACCCTAAGTTTACTGATTAACTATTGGCAGAATCTTTAAACTGGCCTGACACTAAATTAACAAAACTAAAAAGAAAACTGACAGCAGCAGGTATTGTTATTTATTCATTCCTGGCAGCCAAAGCTAATAAAACTACAAGATAAACCAACAATAGTAAAAGTGGTTGGACATTACTCTTTATTATCATTGACAAATCCTGATTTCTGGGATACCTGGAACAATTTTAGATAACTTCCAGACTAAACCAAATAATGTTCATTATTTCTTTCCTTTGCTGCAAAAGACAGGGCATTGTTTTCATAACCAGCTACTCAGTTCTACTCTTATACCCATACTCAAACTACTAATACCCAACACTTTGAGAAGAGGGCAAGTGTGTGTCCTTCAATAAAACTGTAAGAAACTGTGGCTTTGGTCACCATGTTTTGTTTTACCTGCTATGCCCATCTTGTTTATCTCCATGCTATTCTTTCTTTTCCTGCATTCCTTCCATCTTCCTTCTCCCTAAAACTCCTAAGATACACTGTTTGCCTGCCCTGCTGACTTTTCTCTCTGACTCCCACAAATTGTCCTCAACTTCATTTCTGAACTGATTTTTAATTATTATTTTATAAGTAATACCAGGAATATCCTGAAAAGACTCGTGGCACTGATATAACATAACTTCTTTTGTTTGTTTTTTATTTTGTTTAGTGTTCTTTTTTATGTCTTACAAAATTTTGGAACTTTCCTGATTATTTCTTGTAATTGTATAACTAACAAAGTTAATTCTGACTCATCAGGAATAAATTCAGCAGTTTCAATATGTAAAACAACTCTTTCTGCATACTGAGAGTTAGTAACTATGTTAAGAGGTTCTGTAAAATCCATTTATACCATGAGAATAGCATATAACTCTGACTTTTGAACAGAGTAATAAGGGCTTTGAGGCACTTTATTCAATTTTCCTGCTTTATAACCTGCCTTTCCTGATTTCTTTGCATCAGTACAGAATGTAGGGGCTCCAGAAATTGGTGTTCCCTGTACAATATGAGGAAGAATCCAGTCAGTTCTCTTTATAAATTGAATTCTCTTGCTTGGGGATATTTGTTGTTAATCTTTCTCAAAAAATTACTGCAAGCTCTTTGCCAATGTTCATTTTCTGCCCATAATGAGTCAATTTCAGCATTAGTAAAAGATACTATAATTTCTGCTGGATCTATTCCTGCTAATTGATGAAGTCTCAATTTTCCTTTTACAGTCAACTCACAGACCTTTTCCACATAAGTTTTTAATATTTTACTCTGTTTGTGTGGTAAAACTATCCATTCTAAGATAATATTTTCTCTCTGCATTAATATTCCTGTAGGAGAATGCATTCAGGGTAAAATAAACAGAATGCAAGCAAGCTCTAGGTCCAAACGATCAACATGTGCATCCTGTAGTTTCTTTTCTTTCCACCAAAGTCTATTTTCTCTCAGCTTCAACTGATAATTCTCTTGGACTATTTAAGTCCTTGTCACCTTTTAAAGTTTGGAACAAATTACTGAGTTCTGGATTTGTTACTCCAATGGTGGGCTATAGATGAGCAATGTCCCCTAGCAATTTCTCAAAGTCATTAAGAGTCCATAACTAATCTCTTCTAATTTGCACCTTTTGGGGTTGAATTTTTTGTAGACCTATTTTATATCCTAAGTAATTAATAGAATCTCCTCTTTGTATTTTTTCAGGAGCAATTTGTAATACCCAATAAGGCAAAATTTTCTTTACTTCTTCAAACATTCTTTCTGAAGTATCTACATTTGAATCAGCTAGTAAGATGTCATCCATGTAATGGTAAACTATAGATTGAGGAAATTGCTTGTGTATCATTTCCAATGGTTGTCATACAAAATATTGGCAGAGGGTGGAGCTATTTAACATTCCCTGTAGGAGAACCTTACATTGATCTCTCTTAACAGGCTGAGAATTATTATAAGTAGGCACCATGAACACAATTTTTTCTGTCTTTTTCTTGTACAGGTATAGCGAAGGAATAATCTTTTAAATCAATAACTGTAAGAGGCCATCCTTTAGGTACCAGTGAAGGGAAAGCAATTACAGACTGTAGAGAGTCCATTAACTAAATCACCTTATTAGCAGCTCTTACATCAATTACCATTCTCAATTTTCCAGATTTCTTTTTAATAACAAATACAGGAGAATTCCAAGGGCTGGTTGATTCTTCAATATACTGAGCACTTAAAGCTGCTCCTGTACCAGCTGTTCTAAGGCCTGTAGTTTTTCTGTTGTTAAAGGCTGTTGCTCAACTCATACAAATTTTTCCATTAACCATTTTAAAGGTAGGGCTGTTGGTAACTTTGAAAGATCAGCAGCTGTTGTGTCCTATTTTTGTACAACCTGAATGGTCTGTGGCTGTTTTTTATACCTTTTAATATTTTTCCCAGAAACACACGTTAGTTTATGGTTTGTTTCTGAGATTGGAGAAATGTTAATCTGTATTCCATTTCTGTAACAAATCACATCACCATACATTCATTGCCATGTTAGCCACATATGGCTTTAATTTTCCCCTCTGTCCTTCTGGTCCTATACATTCAACCCATGTCATGTTCTGTTTGGCCTAAGATAATGTTCCAATCCCTAAAGCTGAACATTTACCTCCTGAAGAGGCCAATTTGGATGCCAAGATTCTGGTGCAATTATTGTTATATCCACATATGTGTCTACAAAACCTTCAATGATAATATTGTTTATTTGTATTTTTAATTTTGGTCTTTGTTCATTTATAGAACTTTGCCAAAATATTTGTTTTATGGTTTATACTGAATTTTTTGTTCTCTCTCCTATAGCTGTTCTATTATCCAGAGCAGTATGTTTTTTTACAATAGGCATTAGGTTCTTTAGTTGCTCTGGGAAGGAGTTTCCTCCACTGTGGCAGGGAATGACTGAACTGTATTTGACATGGGAATCTACAAGAGGCTCCTCAAGGTGTTTCCTGATGGCAAAGGATTACCTAGAATGTTCCTTGTTGATCTAGAGTCATTAGTTCAATGCCTGCCTTTACCACACCTTCAGTATACTCCAAAATTGAGGGACGTTCTGTTTGGATTATCCTTAGAAAAAGTATTGTTTCTAGGATCACCCTGTTTACAATCCCTTTTCAGGTGACCTTGTTTACTGCAGTTGAAACACTTGACATTCCAATTTTTCTTCAAACCTCTGGAAATCATCTCTCCTATCCAAGCATCATCATGGTTATGAGATTCAATATTAACTGTATCTCAGATCCATTCATCCAAGGGTGCTGATCTTGCCTCTAACAGTCTAATTACCCTTTTGCATTGTATATTAGCATTTTCAAAAGCCAGAGATTCAACTACTATTTGTCTAGCTTCTGAATTTGGCATCATTCTATTTATTGCTGAAGTCAAACTTCAGTGAATGTTTCTTTTGGGCCTTGTATAACTTTAGTAAATAAATCAGTTTTCTTTCCTACTTCTTCAATTCTGTCCCAAGCATTCAAGGCTGCTATATGGAATAAAGCCAGGGTATGGTTATCATATAGAGTATGCCTTTATACATTACCATAATCTGCTTTTCCAAAAAGCTGGTCCTGGGAGATTTCCATACCTCTAGCCCTACTTCCTTGTTCAATGGTCTTAGCCTCATCTTTCCACCGGGTCATGCACTGTAATTGAGGACCAGGCTCCAAGACTGTTGTAACCAAGTCTCTTCAGTCTTGAGGAATAATTCTCTTACAAGCTGACTATGAGTTTAACATTTACTTTACAAAAGCTGACTGCATGGCATATAAGACTACCACTTCCTTGAATCTCCTTAAATATAACATTTCCACAGGAGTCCATTCAGCTCTTACAGAGCCTTGGATATCTATCATTTGACAATTCTTGTAAGGCTACTGGATAAATTAAAGTTGATTGTTTGAAAACTTTAGGCTATTCCTTTCTAACCTTATAATGCAATGCTGAGATTGGTTCTCCTTTAAATTCCTCTGTCTGGGTCTGAATATCTCTCTGATCTGTTTTAATAAGTTTTTTTTTTTAAACTTGTATCTTAGCACTCATATTAATCAGCTTTTTTAGTGGTAAAACAAAAATGATAAAACTGATAATGTTTATAATTGGCATTAAATAAATCCCATCTAAATTAATTATTATCATTTAATTGTTCCATTTTCAAACCATCCAAAGTATTATCATACAGATACCTAACTCCCTCCATTGTAATAGTGCTTCCCATTGTTTAATGTGGGAAAAAACTCTCTTTTAACTAATTCCTCCCATTAAGAATTCCCAATTGTCTCACCAAATCTGCTGATGATGACAATTCATGTGACGGTGAAATGGGAGGCTGACTGCTGCTGTATGGAACAGTAGAAGCCTGAGCAGGTGTAAACGCAGCTACCTAGTGTGGCAGCAGCCTGAGGAGGGGGTCCAGGGGAAACCCACAACCCATCAGGAGAAGGAACCTGCTGTTTGGGAAACACACATGAGGAAGAAACACATGCAGCAGAAACTGCCTAAAAGCAGAGGTGACTGGTAGTGAGGGGCTAACTCTGGAAGCATATTGAGCCCATACACCTGTGGAGTTGTTGCAGAGAGGCTGCAACAGAAATAAAAATGCCAAACTTGCTCAGAAGCTTAGGGGAAAAAGAGAGGAAAATCTAGGCAGCAGGGTGGTGACTCCAGCCGCATGAGCTACAGTCTGTTCCAGTGTCTGCAAGCCACAGGCAAGGGGCTTTCTCATGAATTCATGCCCCAAAGTTGGACACCAGATGTAGCATGAATTCCAATTGGTCTTAATAATAAAAACCCAGAGTTAGATATCAGGGTAAATGCAGAAAGATCAGAGAAGTAAAGGAGTAGCCACCATCACTTCTTACCTTAACAACTTCTCCTGTCTCCACCCACCCTATATTCCTCTCTCCACCCAGCCATATCACTTCCTGTTTCCTGTCTATACAGACTTCCAGACTACTATGGTTTACTAGTGGCTAGCTCCACCTTCTGATCATCAGGCAAGCTTTATTTGTTAGAGCACAGACAAAATATCACCACATTTCTCTTTTTTATTTTTATTTTTTGTTTTGTTTTTGTTTTTTGTTTTTTGTTTTTTAATTTTCCGGAGCTGAGGACCGAACCCAGGGCCTTGTGCTTGCTAGGCAAGCGCTCTACCACTGAGCTAAATCCCCAACCTTTTCTCTTTTTTAAATAGTGAAAGCAGAACCATATAGTAATAGATATTTTAAGGCTGAATTCTGTCTCTGCTTTTTTGACCCTGTAATGTGAGAAATCCACAGAAGTCTGCTTAAGGGGCAAATGGAATTTATTAGGAAAGAAAACTCATTAAAACAAAATAGGGGAATTATCCCACGGTCCTGGGAGACTGAGGTACTGTCCCATGCTGTTCTACCACCTGAGTTAGTCCCCACCATCCAAGCCCATGTGGGAGAGAAGTGAGCAGTGTAGTGCATCTCAGGTCTTAAGGGTAGCCCAGAGGCCATGCCCCAGGGGCAAGTACTTCAAGGTTATAGGTAGAAGAGTTATCCACTCCAAGCTTGGACTCACTGTTTTCATTTAGATATATCATCTAATACATAATAATATATACAATACAGTATTTTATGGTCACACAGAATACTATATCCTGAATTCATAGATCAGTTCTCTAGAGAAACCAGTGTGTGTATGTGTGTGTGTGTGTGTGTGTGTGTGTGTGTGTGCTTGTGTGTCTATGTGTGTGCCTGTGTATGTGTTAGAAAAAGTGAGAGAGAGACTAAAAGAACACTAAGGAATTGGCTCATGTAGTATGGAGGCTAAGATCTACTTTTACACCCAGCAAGATGAAATTCAAAAATATCTGTTCTCCACTCCAAGTCTGAATAGAGATCTGATATTTCTCTTAATTTACTCATATCTTCATTTTATTCAAAAACATAAATTTACATTAGCATGGAATTCCAGTACTATTTAGTTCACCAACTCAATTATTCATCTTCTTCAGAAATACCTTCAAAGACACAACCAGCAGAATGTTCATTCAAACACCTAGGTAAATTATATCTCAGTCAAGTTTACACAACAAAATTAACCATCACACTTAACTTGTATAAGTGTGATGTTGTGGTTATATGATACCCAATGTATTGTCCATTTAAAAGGTGTGCAATGACTACAAATAATTGATAAACATTGGACATAAATGTCTACACATAATCAGTTTGCATGAAAATGAAGTTTAATATTTGTGCACCATTTATTTATTTTTATTAATTTTTATGTGGGGAGATTTTTTCCTTTTATTGAAAATAGATTCTCTTCTCATGTAATGTATTTTGATTACAATTTCCCTTCCCTCTACTACTCCCATCTCTTCCTTACTTCCTTGCCCATTAAGATACACCCCCTTTCTGTCTCTCATTAGAAAATAACATTTCTAAGGGATAATAATAAAATATTGTAAAATATAATATAATAAGATAAAAACAAAAACTGTCACATCAAACTTGGACAAACCAAACCAACAGAAGGAAAAGAGCCCAGAAGAAGGCATAAGAATCAAAGACTCGTTTGTTCACACACTCAGGAATACTGTAAAAACACTAAACTGTAAGCCATAATTATTCGCAGAGGACCTGGTACAGACCCATGCAGGCCTTGTGCATTCTGCTACAGTCTGTGAGTTCATAGGAGCTTTGACCATATTTATTTAGAAAGCTTGGCTTTCTTGGTGCCCTCCTTGCCCTCTGGCTTCTGTTTCTGCCTTCTCTTCCTCCGGGTTCTCTGAACCCTGAGGGAATGGATTTGATGGTGATATTCCATATGGCTGAATGTTCCAAGGTCTCTCACTCTCTGCATAATGTCTGGATTTCAGTCTCTATATGTGTTCCCTTCTGCTGCAGGATGAAGCTTCTCTGATAATGGCTGATAATATGTATGCACCTTTCAATACTGACTAACATGTAAAGATGTAAGGCAAATATGTATTTGTTAAACACATATTCTTTTTGGTCTATGTTTTCTATCCATTCTTTTTTTTTATTTTATTTTACAATACACTTCAGTTCTACATATCAGCCACAGATTCCCTTGTTCTCCCCCCTCCCGCCCCCCACCCCTTTCCCCCAGCCGACCCCACATTCCCACCTCCTCCAGGGCAAAGCCTCCCCCAAGGACTGAGATCAACCTGGTAGACTCAGTCCAGGCAGGGCCAGTCCCCTCCTCCCAGGCCGAGCCAAGCGACCCTGCATAAGCCCCAGGTTTCAAACAGCCAACTCACGCAATGAGCACAGAACCCGGTCTCACTGCCTGGATGCCTCCCAAACAGATCAAGCCAATCAACTGTCTCACCCATTCAGAGGGCCTGGTCCAGTTGGGGCCCCCTCAGCCATTGGTTCATAGTTCATGTGTTTCCATTTGTTTGGCTGTTTGTCCCTGTGCTTTATCCAACCTTGGTCTCAACAATTCTCGTTCATATAAACCCTCCTCTTTCTCACTAATTGGACTCCCGTAGCTCCACCCGGGGTCTAGCCGTGGATCTCTGCATCCAGTTCCCTCAGTCATTGGATGGGGTTTCTAGCACGACAATTAGGGTGTTTGGCCATCCCATCACCAGAGTGGGTCAGTTCGGGCTGTCTCTCAACCATTGCCAGCAGTCTATTGTGGGGGTATCTTTGTGGATTTCTGTGGGCCTCTCTAGCACTTTGCTTCTTCCTATTCTCATGTGGTTTTCATTTATCATGGTCTCCTATTCCTTGTTCTCCCTCTCTGTTCTTGATCCATCTGGGATCTCCCATTCCCCAAAGCTCTCTTTCCCTCGACCCTCGCCCTTCATTTCCCCCACTCATGTCCAGGCTGTTCATGAAGATCTCATCCATTTCTCCGTCATTGGGTGATCCCCATGCTCAACATCCCTAAATATCAGGGAAATGCAAATCAAAACAACTCTAAGATACCACCTTATGCCTGTCAAAATGACTAAGATTAAAAACACTGAAGACACCTTATGCTGGAGAGGATGTGGAGCTAGGGGAACTCTCCTCCACTGCTGGTGGGAATGCAAGCTTGTACAACCACTTTGGAAATCAATATGGCACTTTCTTAGAAAATTGGGAATCAATTTCCCCCAAGATCCAGCTATACCACTCTTGGGCATATACCCAAGGAATGCTCAATCATACCACAAGGGCACTTGCTCAGCTATCTTCATATCAGCATTGTTTGTAATAGCCAGAACCTGGAAACAACCTAGATGTCCTTCAACTGAAGAATGGATAAATAAAATGTGGTACATATACACAATGGAATACTACTCAGCAGAGAAAAACAATGACATCATGAGGTTTGCAGGCAAATGGATGGATCTAGATAAAATCATCCTGAGTGAGGTAACCCAGACTCAGAAAGACAAACATGGTATGTAATCACTCATAGGAGGATACTAGACGTGGAACAAGGATGACTGGACTGCTACTCACATCACCAGGGAGGCTACCTGGAAAACAGGACCCCAAGAAAGACACGGGGATCACCCAATGACGAAGAAATGGATGAGGTTTTCTATCCATTCTTAATCACGCCCAAATTATATTCTTTTATTGTTGATTGATAAAATATTAAAATAACATTTGCCTTGATTTAAAAATCTTCTGCTTCATTTTTCATGCATCCATGTATTTGTGTGTATGTGTTCATGTTTAAGTGCACTAGTATGCATGTACATTTTTGTTGCTTGCATGTGGAGACCAGACCTAGGGTGTAATATTCAGAAACACTGTCTATCTCTTTTGTGACAGAATCTTTAGTTTCCTAGAGCTCAGCAATTAGCTGAGATTTAATGGTCTGTGATCAGGATTCCACTCTCTCTGCATCCATCACACTAGGATTATAAGTGCACCCAACCATGCCTGGCATTTTTACATAGATTTTGGAGAACAAATTCAGATCTTCATGGTTTTGAAGCAAGTGCTTTAACAACTGGGCTATCTCTCCAACCCAGAGTCATTTATATTTTAAAGCAATTACTTTTGCAGCCATTTCTGAAAGACCTAAAACCATAAACTCAAAGATGAACGAAAGAGAATTTTTCTTTTATCCAATGTACTTGAATCATTCCTAAATTGACAGGAAAAAATACCTCAGGCAGCAAAACTTAATCTGAGAACACCTGTTTGGAACTTGAAAAGATCATGCAAAAAAATAACGAATATAGCTAAAGGAAAATAATTTTTCCAATTTAAACCTATATGTACAATGATGAAAAAATATTTAAACAAAGTTTTACTAATTCATAAATGTGCAAATGTTATTTTGTTAACATTCTCTAGTGCTCAAATATCTAAAGTACTGTGAGGTTTATATCAACATTTGAGAGAGGCATCTTACTCCATTAAAGAAATAGCTAGGTCCAATAGGAAGCTCAGAAATCCTTGGGTTCCTTCAATAATATTTTATTGAGATCAATATTTGGTCACCAATATAAGAATTTTACATGAAACTGGGGCATATATATGATGTGTTTTCTTAGCCCTTAGTTTGAAATAAGGTTTCTTGACACTAACATATGAAGGATTTTCTGGTTAGACAAATCCTCAG
>CABHPP010132648.1:9169-32130 GCA_902168425.1 Peromyscus attwateri | reverse complement strand
ACTTGAGGTTGTAGTCACAGCTTTCAGATGCCTGTCACAAGAGGAGACAGTGTCCTGTGTGTTTGGAAGTGCTGGTTATCCGTTGAATTCCCACAGCTCTGCTCCTCCGGCTTGAATAAGTTGCCATAGCAGTTCCTAGATCTCAGGAAAGAGCCTCAATTACATTCCCTGGTTCATTATGAAGAACATTCCAAGTCTGCAGTAAACAGCCTGACTGGAAGATGCCGGGGGCCAGGCATGGGAGAAAATTTCCCACCTTTCTAGTGTTGTGTAACTCTTTGCCTCCAGTTGAAACATTCTCTGTTGGAGGGAGAAGGGAGGCTCATATAACTCAGAAAATAAATTAAACTTACTGGACTCAGGAAGTTTCAAAAGACTAAGAAGTTAGAAAGTCACAAGACAAAGGCAGCCCCTCCCCCAAGGTTTCTAAACAGTAAGCAGTTGCTTGGGAGAGGGAAGTCTCTGGTAGAGCAGCCTGCAAGTTATTCATGGATCTCAAGGGATGGAACCTTCATGAGTCATCATACTGGGCTTTTCGGTAACACACTTGCCTTTGAGTCATCCGTGCTCCTGTAAGTAACCTTAAGAAACCCATTGCTTTGTGACGGTAGACATAGGTGGACTCATTCCTTTGGCCTGCCATTTGTGAATAGATGTTCACATCTCCCCCAGGAAGTCACACAGCATCTGGTCATGCCACCTTCCAGGCACGAGGACATGTTCAGATACCAGGATTCTCCTTCCCCTCCCTTCCGTCCTCTTGGGAGGCTGTGGAGGCTTCCTTACCTAGGCATGATTGATTGCAGTGTAGGCCGTTGATAATCAAGTAAATCTCTAGCCTTTGTCCCTTCCCTGCAAGTTGAAGATGGAGCTGGAAGTCTCAGCCTTCTGATCATGTCTGAGTCTTGGGAGTGGCCCCATCCTAAAGCTCTCTAGGGACATCCCCTGACTGGGCTAATGGTGGTTTTTTTTTTTAAATTTTACATATGCATATAATATGTTTTTGCTCAAACCCACCACCAGCCCCTCCCCTCCAAGTCCTCGCATATCCCCACCACTACTTTCCCTCCCAAAGTTCTGTTTCCTTTTTTAAACCCACAGAGTACGTACTACCAGTACGTGCATAGGTCTGTGGTGTAGCTAGAGTTTTCCTGCCTGGCCCACAGTCAGGATAAATCTCTTTCACCTGCCAGTTTCACAGCCGCTCAGACCCAACCAAGGAAACACAGAGACTTCTATTGCTTATAAACTGTATGGCCATGGCAGGCTTCTTGCTAACTGTCCTTATATTTTAAGTTATCCATTTCTATAAATCTATACCTTGCCACATGGCTCGTGGCTTACCGGCATCTTTACATGCTGCTTGTCCTGGCGGTGGCTGGCAGGCAGTGACTCCTTCTGCCTTCCTGCTCTTTTAATTCTCTCTGTTAGTCCCGCCTACTTCCTGCCTAGCCACTGGCCAATCAGTGTTTTATTAGCAACACATTTGCCATACAGAACATCCCACAGCACTGTGGTGTCCAGAAAACGCTGTTTCACAGCAGTTGTCCCCCATGTCTGGCTCTTTCGGTCTTCCCACCCTCTCTCCATGATGATCCCTGAGACTCTGGGAAAACAAGTATGATACAGGCGGCCCATTTAGGACCGGCCACTCTGCACTCTCTATTGTCTGTCTGTCTGTCTGTCTGTCTGTCTATCTAATCTTGTTGTTGCTGCTGCTGCTACTGCTGCTGCTGTTGTTTTTGAGACAAAGGCCTCCCTGTGCAGCCTTGGCTGGCCTGGAGCTAACACTATGTAGACCAGGTTAACCTTGAACACATGGAGATCTGCCTGCTTCTACCCCTGGAGTGCCGGGATTAAAAATGTGTGCCTCCGTATCTAGGCTACAATCTCTTATTCTCCGCCCACTGACCGGTTGTATAGCTCTGTGTCAATCACCATCCACTGCAGAAAGAAGCTTCTCTGATGAGAAGCAGTCCTAATCTATGGTATAAATCTATTCATATTTAGAGGCAGTTTAATACTATGTTCATTTAACAGGATAGTAAAATAGTAAGTTTTCCCCTGGGTCCTATGACCTACTCAGCAAAAGGTTCTGGGCCCAGTTAACAGCGCCAGGCATGCATTCCATGGGTGGAATGAGCCTTAATCAAGCCAATAGTGTCTTGCATACTAATTTTATTATTTCTAGAGTCCAGGGGTTTAAGGAACTTATGATAAGACACTGGACAAAGACAAACATGTATTTCATGATATCATAGAGCTGTTCCTAGGGACAGGGAGCATGTGTTTGATCACTCTCTGTGGCTCTCACAGCACCTACCTGAGGTCAATGGGAATCCACTTAGGGGTTGCCACTACTGCTCAGAGGCAAATTTGTTTCTCTCTGCCTTCTCTTTAAACATGATGCAAATTATAATCATGGCTTTGACATCATGCCACCACATGTAACTGAGAAAAGAAAGGAGCCTTTGCTGAAGCACGTTGTGAAAGTCTTGAAGTTGACAGAGCCCTTACAGGGGCACCACAACCGCTCAAGTCAACATTACCCTCATTTCACACAGAAGGAAAATGAGATGTGAGTTGAGGGTGTGGGTTAGTCTACCCATGGCCAAAACCCAAGGTCAAATATCTCCATACCTTCCTTAGTATGAAGACATAGACTTAACCACCACTCCAGTGAGTTCTACATTATGGAATGCTGAATAGTAGCAAGGAGCCTATGAAATAGGTGATAGCTTTAGCTGGGAGGGGGTTTTGTTGTTTTGGTTTCTTGGGCTAGTGCTGTTGGACCCTGTACGCTGTGAATATGTGTTGTTCTCATTGGTTGATAATAAAGCTGTTTGGCCAATGGCGAGGCAGAATAAGGTTAGGCAGTACAATCAAACTGAAGACGCAGATGAAGAAGGGCAGAGTCGGGGCAGAAGCCAGCCAGGCGCCAGGAAAGCAAGACATGTAGAAAATGGGGTAATAAGCCACAAACCACGTGACAAAGCATAGATAAGAAATATGGGTTAATTTAAATGTAAGAGCTAGCTAGTAATAAGCCTGAGCCCTCAGCCAAGCATTTATAATCAATATAAGCCTCTGAGTAATAATTTGGGAAGCAACCCCTGAGTATAATCAAGCATATGAGACAGAAAGTTCTGCCTCCAGTTGTTACAAGACAGGATCTCCTGGAGCCCAGAGACTGGCCCTGAACTTGCAGTGCAACTGAAGCTGACCTTGAACCCCTGATCTTCCTCCTGAGTTACAGGCTGGAGAGTGGGATTTAGTGTGGAGTTAAAGCGACCCCCAGAGAACAGCAAAGAAAGCAGTGGACGAAGGAACAGTGTTAGCTTGTTCGCTAGGACAAAATACCACAACTGGAGCTTGAACACCAGACATTGATTTTTTTTTTTCTCCCAGACTAGAATGTCCCAGATGAAGGTGCCAGCCGGTTTGGTGCCTACTGAAGGCTCTCTTACTAATTAATTATTGGATGGTTACCTTCCTGCTGGGTCCTCCCTCAGCAGACAGAGGATATAAGCTCTGGTGTCTCTTCATCGTCTTATAAAGACACTAATCCCCCTGTGGGGCGACCTGATGACCTTCTAAATCTATTACTCTCCAAAGGCCATCCCTCTCAATATTATCACATTGGGATTTAAGACATGAACACGTGACTTTGAACGTTCAGTTCTACACGGGTGCCTAGAATGAGCTCCTCGTCTGGGTAACGGCACTGGTCCTCTGCCCAGGAGCCTGGTGAGGCTTCAGGGTGGCTGCCTTTGCCTTCTCTTCATCTAACTCACCCTGAATCCCAGCATTCCTCCTTCCAGCTTCCCATCATCTAACATAACCACCACTGTTGGTGATGGCATAGGTCTCCAAGCTGATGGCAAAGTGTTAATTCCAGGCGTTTATAGACAGAAAGGTCCTGGGTTCAAATCCACTTTCTATTTATGTGGACTTCACAAATCACTTTGAAAAAAAGGGTGACTGAGTTGCCTGTATAAAACAATAGCCTGCATGGAGCCATGGCAGACTTAGAGGGACTGTAAACAGCAACGCAGAAACCTGCCTTCCAGTTCTGGAGCCTGGACAGCTGCCTGAACCCAGACATCTCCCTCATCTGAGGCATAAAATATGGCAAACAGAGACATGTATTACGTGTGTAAGTGTCCTGGGGGCCTCGACCTTCTAGAAGATAGCCTGGTCTCTAAGTCCTGGGTCAGAGGTTAGCACGTACACATGAGAAAGTCTGTGAATAAATAAAAAGGAAAGAAGGGCCTGTGGTGGGAAGGGGCTTGGCTAGAAACTGCTTTTCTGAAGCCAGAGTGGAGCGTGGGAAGTGGAAGAGGAGCGATGCCTCGGGTTGCTTTGTAGCCTTTCAGCTCCGGGGCCAGGGCGCCCTCTAGCGCCGTACTGCTTGCTCTACATTTTGCTTTGTTTAACCTCTGACTTACACAGACCTAGGCTGGCCTTGAACTCATTTTGAAGCAGGGAGGATGACCTGGAACTCCTGATCTTCCCGCCTCCACCTCCTAAGGATTACAGGCATGCACCACACATCACTCCAAGTCAAAAGAAATTTCTTTTCCATAAAATCAGTTCAGGGGTTGGAGTGGTGGCCCAGTCGGCCGTTAAGAGAATTTGATGTTCTTGCTGAGGATTCGAGTTCAGTTCCCAGGACCCATAGGGTGGCTCACAACCGTCCTGAACTCCAGTTCCAGGGAATCCGACATCCTTTTCTGACCTTCGAGGCACACCCATAGTTGCACAGGCATACATACAGGCAAAGCACACATGCACATAAAAAAATAGAAATCAATGAAATAATACATAAAGGCATTTCTAAAATTGACCAGTAGGAATGGGACCTAATTTCTCTGTTATCCTTTGGTCTACTGTCTCCTCCCCGTGCCCAGTGGTCAGGCTCATCAGCCTTAAGGTTGCCTCTTCCTTGGCAGATCTGGTTGCCAGAGCTGTGTCTTCCTGCCCCGTGGCTCTGAGTTAGTAGTTTTGCCTTTGCCCTCTGCCCTTTCTGGTTTTCACTTTGGCTTAGAAAGGACTTTGAGGAATCTTCCTAAGCAGGTGTTGTACAAGGGCGAGCATCTTATTTCTGATGAGCAAGGGGGAACATGGAGATAACTGTCTGGCAAACTGAACAGCATCTTTTCTTCTTCTTAAGCCACTAGCACATGCGACAGTAGCAAAGAAAGCTAGACCGAGCATCCTGAATGACAATAGGCTCCTTCCACGTCTGCTGATAAAGAGCCTGTGACCTTGGACCCCACCCACAGGCCTCCCTGCCTCCCAGATAAAGAAGGATGCAGGATCTGATAACTATGGGCAGTATGAACCTGTAACTCAGCCACCGCCTTTGTGAGAGTTGGTGGTCAAGGCAGTTGTGATTAAAATAAAAGATACTTCCCCCAAAGGGAGAACACACAGACCTGATGATTCCACTGGAAAGTTCTGTTTGTTCTGTTTTGAAACAGGACAGGGTCTCACTCTGTAGGCCTGGCTGGCCTGAAACCCACTATGTGGAGCAAGCTGAACTCAGACTTGCAGTAATCCTCCTCCTTCTGTTCCCAAGTCCCGGGGTTACAGGTGTGAGCCACCATACCTGGCTTCGCACTGGAACATTCTATCAATGCTCAAAGGAAAATAGACACCAAATTTTTTTTCTTTTTTTTTTCTTTTTTTTAAATGCCATTTTTTTTTAAGATTTATTTATTATGCATACAATGTTCTGCCTGCATGTATGTCTGCAGGCCAGAAGAGGGCACCAGATCTCATTACAGATGGTCATGAACCACCATGTGGTTGCTGGGAATTGAACTCAGGACCTCCAGAAGAGCAGCCAGCGTCCCCAACCTCTGAGCCATCTCTCCAGCCCTAGACACCAAATTTGTTCAGCTCCTCCAGAACACAAGAACATCTTCCAGTGCATCATTCTACAAGGCCACTAGTACCATACCAAACAAGACCAAGTCAGCACTAAAAGGAGGACTCTCAACTAACATCTCTCCTGAACTCAGATGCAAAACACCTGATTAGCTCTCCACTAATTTGGAAGTCCCCTTGAGGAGAAGCTGGGTGACAGATTAGAAATAAACAGCAGCACTTTCCTAGCTTCTTGGTGGCTAGGAATCCAAGCAACTAGAAAAATCCCCGACCAAGGGGGGCGATTGAGGAAACGCCCCGCGAGAGCTGGAGAAACCCAGCACTGAGTCCACATGGCGTGGCAGAGAGGAGCAGCCGAACACAAAAGGGAAAACATAGTGTAAAAAACCCACACAGGGAAAGAAGCAGAGGAGAAAGGCAGCCTGAACTTAGCTGATCCGAGGGTGCTCTGTGGAGTTCTCCATAGAAGCCTACCTCTGTAGGTGGCTCCCCCAAGCTTGCTGCTTCGGAGATATGTCCCTATGGGGGTCTTTTCTTCCGTGCTCATAGTAGGTATCACCACACTATCCTACCCTGCTTGTGTCTGTGGTCCAAGTCTGGGCCTGGCTGAACATCACTAAAGCTCTCTAAATACGCCGGGCGGTGATGGTGCACGCCTTTAATCCCAGCACTCGGGAGGCAGAGCCAGGCGGATCTCTGTGAGTTCGAGGCCAGCCTGGTCTCCAAAGCGAGTTCCAGGAAAGGCGCAAAGCTACACAGAGAAACCCTGTCTCGAAAAACCAAAAAAAAAAAAAAGCTCTCTAAATACAACAGATTCAAGTGAGAGAGACAAGGTGAGGAGGGAGTTCACCTTGCTTTTCAGGCTGGAAGCTTAGCTTTGCTGAGGAAGGGGAGTGAGGTCTGGGATTTTGTTTGTTTGTTTTAGGGGGATTGTTTTGTCTTTGTTGGGTTTGTTTTGGGTTTTTGTGGGGGAGGAATTGTTCGTTTGGTTTGGTTTTTTTGAGACAGGGTTTATCTGTGTAGTCCTGGCTGCCCTGGAACTTGCTTTGTAGACCAGGCTGGCCTTGAACTCATGGAGATCTGCTTGCCTCTGCCTTTAGCTGGGACTAAAGGCGTGTGCCACCACACCTAGCTGACAGAGGTCTGGGATTCTGATAAAGAGCTCAACTCAAGGCCATGTGCACTGGAGCTGGGGTCATATCAAGCTAATCTGTCCTCTTCTAAGTAAACTGTGGCCCAGCCAGCTTGGGCTTGGGCCACCTTCTTCTAGGTAGCAAGGAAAGAAACAAAGCTGTTGCAAACCACTCCCCTGACACTGCAGTGAGCTACACACAAGAAAATTCCCTCATGGACATGCCTGCAGGCTTCCTGGTCCTATTGGGCATCTTATCATCAGCAAACACCAACCTTGAAACATCGAAAGCTTCGTCTCTGCCCAGCACTGGATGCTGAGCCCATCGTCTAGAACAAGACGGAGAAAACTGCTGCCACTTGAATAATTGGAATGTCCCTCCCTAGCAACTCTCTGCTTTGGAGCCAGTGAGGCAATCTGTCTCCACCCCCACGTGTTGATGTTTTCTCTTTCGGAACTCAGTAGTAGCTCATTAAAGGGTATACAGGCTTGGGGGGGGGGAGGGGGGCGGAGAAATGGAAAGGTAACTGAAATGTAAGGCAGACACCAGAGAGTGTGCTGTGGGCTGCAGGCATTTGCGGAGATGACGTGTTTTGTTTTTATGTTAGGGAGGTGGAAGAAACTGAAAAGCTTATGCTGGAGAAGACTGGGCTACGTAAGGAATTTGAGGCAAGCCCAGGAGACATTGTAAGAGCCTGCCTTTAAAAAAAAAAAAGGTGGGGGGGATTATGCTAGGAGGATTTCCTTCTGCAGCCTATAGAGGGGACCCAGATAGGTGGCTGAAGAGAACCCCTAGTGTGGAGTAGGAGTTCTCTATCCTAGGTGGTGTGCATGGGGTTCAACACTCTTCCTGCTCCCTGTGAAGCCAGGAATCCCTTCACCCTCCACATCAACCTGCAGTCCTTCCTCTGATGCGTTCTCTGGGCTACTGCTGGTTGTGTTGCTATTTCCTCCTAATCAAAACACTCCAAGTGGGAGGAGAGCTGCTCGTAAGACTCAGGAAGCCCACTCAGGAGGCTGAAGATGCACAGACAGTGAACAGCTTCTTGCCACCCACCCACTGCCAAGGCAATACAAAGAGTAACCAATAGCTAGAGGGGAGGGCATGTGAGCATGTGTGCGTGCATGCGTATGTGGGTACATGTAAACTTGCATGAGTGAGTATGTGTAAGTGTGCATGTGTGCTGGCAGAGCTGCTTGAAAGCCGTGCAAGCAATTTTAAGTGGTCACTCCTACCGAGGTGAACTGCCTTTGGATCACCATAAACATGTAAGTAACCCCTCCCCTGTGCTCCTGGAAGTAACCAAAGAAACTCTTGGGTTCACCCAGCAAACCACAGGAAGTCTCTACATACCGTATTGGCCTCCGGTGGCATCATAGCATTACCATTGCCTTCGAATCTGAGGTTGGATGTATGTGAGTAGAAAACCAAACCAAGGCCAAAATTAGCCCAAAATGATCCGTGGTTGGTCATGCAAACCCTCACAGAAATAGTGGCTGTCTTGACCTGGCATGGCTTGAGAGCTGAGTGGGCCATCTCATCACAGGCCTTTGTTCATGTTTCTCTTGAATGACTCTCCATTGCCCTGCAAGGTTCCCAGGCTGGCCCGCCATAATATCTACACACACACACACACACACACACACACACACACACACACACACATCCTTTTGGGGAAGCCTATAAAAGGCTCCTGACAAACATTTAAGTAGTTACTAACATTAGGCAGCTGACTTGTGCATCCTCCAGCTGACCTCTCCCAGATGCCAGGCTCTGCTTTACCAAGAAAGGACAGTGATCCCTGGGGAAGATCTCTCCCAGTAGAGGAAGGATTGGATGTACTGGTTTGCTAGCATGAAATGTGGGAAGAGGTTGAAACAGGAAGTGGGACTGTTAGGAAACATCTATCTGTCTGTCTGTCTATCTATCTATCTATCTATCTATCTGTCTGTCTGTCTGTATATTTATCTCTCTTCCCCACCCCACTGGGAAGTAGGAGGTGGGAAGGATATAGTCATGACCAATTCTTGGAAGCAAACCAAAAAATAGCAAATGCCCACTTAATTCACGGCATTCCTAAGACTTTAGACTCGCTCTTGTCCGCACCCAGTGGCAGAAGGCAGATGTCTGCCAGCTGCCTCTGGACCTCCACATGGAGTACTCAGAACTGTGGGCCTCTTGCGGCTAAGTGGAGCACATCTGATTCACCACATGAGAAGCCAAGGACTTCCCCAAGAAGCCTCCACCGAGGTAGCCCCTGTACTAGCTTTTGGTGGCGGTGACAAAATAAGAGAATCAAGCTTGTGAGAATGAAGTTTGTTTTCTCTCAGTGTTCCAGGGGATTCAGCCATGGCTGTGGGGCCATATTGCTTTAGGCCTGTAGCGAGGCAGTATATCATGATAGAAGCATTCCGCAGGGGAGGCCTAGTCACCCTATGGTGGCCAGGCAGCTAAAGGAAACATGAAGGAGCCAGGGGCCTAATGTCCCCTTCAAGGGTATGTTCCCACTGATAGCTTCTTCCAACCAGTCCCCACTTCTTCAAGGTTCTAGAACATCCTGGTAGTGGCGCAGGCTGGGGACCAAGTTCTTAACACACTGGCTTAGGGGCACATTTCACATCCAAACCATAGCAATCCAGACAGGCTCCCCACTGGTCTACAGAAAGTTGAGCTTTCAACAAACTGGGAACCAAGTTCTTAACACCCTGGCTTAGGGGACACATTTCATATTCAAACCATAGCAACCCAGACAGGCTCTCCACTGCTCTACAGAAAATTGAGTAGTCAACAAACGTCAAAGTGAACATAAGAGGGTCAGACCCAGGGATGTCTAGTGGGCTCAAACATGTCTTAGGAGCCTTCAAGCCTTGCAGGAATATTGACAGCAAGCTGCGTGTTCACCTCTATGGTTACACCATTAAGGCTGCCTTCACCCATCTTTTCACCCTGCACCTGCTTTGTTCTGTTTCTCAGGAATCCTGCCTTCTGCTCATCCAGACTGGAGGGATCCATACCACCCACATCCTGCTATCCTTACAGAAAGCTATAAATAAAAATGCCTCTTCTTTTTCATTTAGTCTCAACAACATAATACTGGAAATTTTGCATTCACTTTTTATTATGGACTGTCTCCAACACAAACAAAAGCAGAGAGGATAGTATTTCTCCCCCCATGATCGTTACCCATCTCGCATAATGACCAATATATGGACAACTTCATTCTGCCGCTGTATTATTTTGAATGGGATCCGTGATCTTACCATTCAATATATAGACAGCTTCTATCACTTAAAGATAAAGGTTGACCATTAAAATTATAAACTCAATAACATCACCCCTAATAATCAACCCAGGGTGGAGATGGTTGATTTCGTTGTGGTGCTGCATGCTTAGTATATGCAAGGGCTTGGGCTTAGTGTCCAGCACCACAACAAAAAAAGTGATATTTATTTTATTATTTTTTGTGTATGGGTGTTTTACTTGCATGTACTTCTGTACACCATAAGTGTGCCTGGTGTAGGTGGAGTCCAGAGGTGGGCATTTGCTCCCCTGTAAGCCACTATATGGATGTTGGGAATTGAGCCTGGATCCTCTGAAAGAGCAGCCAGTGTTCTTAACCATTGAGACATCACATCTCTCCTACCTAGTGCTAACTTTTTAAACCATCTAATATACAATCAGTGCTCCTGAGTTGCCTTGTAATAGTTTCTCAGCTTTTTCTCCCTCTGTTTTATTGTTCAGGGATTTCATATGGTTTGTGTCCATCTAGTAAAATTATAACAATAGGTTCTCTCCTAGGGCTATGACTGCTATGACCCATAGGGTTTTGGTCCTGATAGCAGTGCCAGACTTGAGTCCCTTCCCGCAGGTCAGGCCTTAAATCCAATCAGAAAGTGGTTGGGATTGGAGATAGCTAGTCTTGGCTGTCAGTTGGACTGCATCTGGAATCTACTAAAACACAAGCCTCTGAACACTCCTGTCAGGAATTTTCTTGATTAAATTGTTTTAAGCAGTGTCTTAGTTACTGTTCTATTGCTGAAGAGACACCATGACCAAGGCAACTTGTAAAAGGAAGCTGTGCTGGCTGGTTTTGTTTGTCAACTTGACATAAGCTACAGTTGTCAGAGGAAGGAGCCTCAGTTGAGGAAATGCCTCCATGAGATCCAGCTGTAAGTCATTTTCTCTATTAGTGATTTATGAGGGAAGGCTCAGCCCATGGTGGATGGTGCCATCCCTCGGCTAGTGGTCCTGGATTCTACAAGAAACCAGGCTGAACGAGCCATGTGAAACAAGCCAGTTAGCAACACTCCTGCACGGTCTCTGCATCAACTCCTGCCTCCAGGATCCAGCCCTGTTTGAGTTCCTGTCCTGACTTCCTTCAGTGATGAACAGAAATGTGGAAGTGTAAGTCAAATAAACCCTTTCTTGCTTTTTGGTCATGGTGTTTCATCGAAGCAATAGAAACTAAGACAGAGGCATTTAATTGAGGACTTGATCACAGTTTTAGAGGGTAAGCCCATGATCAACTTGGTGAGAAGCAGAAGGGCATGGTGCTGGAGCTTTACATCTTGATCCTCAGGAAGCAGCCAGAGAGAGAGAGAGAGAGAGACTGGGCCTATCATGAGCTTTTGAAACCCCAAAGCCCACCCCCAGTGACCCACTTCCTCCAACAAGGCCTACCTCCTAATCCTAATCCTTCTCAAACAATTCCACTCCGTGGTGACTAAGCATTCAAATATATGAGCTTCTGGGGGCCATTCTCCCTCAAACCACCACATGCAGAAAGACTAAATGTGGGCAGTACCTTCTGGTGGCAGCCCACCGAAAAAGGCATAGAAGAAGAAAACTGCTTTTGGCCCGCTTACCCTCACTGTCACTGGCAAGTTAACCTGCTCTATTCTTGCAGCATTCCCGTGGTGGTCTGAATGAAAATGTCCCCCATAGCCTCATAGAGAGTGGCACTATTAGGAGGTGTGACCTTGTTGGAGGAAGTGTGTCACTGGGGGTGGGCTTTGAGGTGTTGAATGCTCAAGCCAGGCCCAGTGGCTCTCTCTTCCTGCTGCCTGAGGATCCAGATGTAGAACTCTCAACTGCCTCTCCAGCACCATGTCTGCCTGTGTGCTACCACGCTTCCTACTATGATGACAATGGACTAAACCTCTGAACTGTAAGCGAGCCCCAGTTAAATGCTTCCCTTTATAAGAGTTGCACTGGTCATGATGCCTCTTCACAGCAATAGAAACCCTAACTAAGACAATTCCTTCACCAATATATTATAACCAACTCCTTTGGGCTTCCGATGTAGACTGAAGATCACAGCCCTCCAGGAGTCCTCCAGGTCATCAGTAGTAGATGGGAACCGCTGAGACATCTAGCCTGAAGAACTGAGAAACCCCTGGATTCTTGACCTCTCCAATGTGAGACAGATATAGTTGGACAACCCAGACCATATCCTGTAAGCCAATCTAATAAGTCTCCTTTTATACACAGACAGACAGACAGACACACACACACACACACACACACACACACACACACACACACATTCATTCATTCTGTCAGTTCTACACCTTTAAGAGACCACTGACTAATAAAGTTATTCTTGTAGTGTTTATGCTACTATTAGAGCAGTGGGCATATCTTGACCAGTCATCGTTGTAGTTTGGAGGGTTCAAAGCCGGGTAAGATTGACATTACTTTTCTCTGCTGGTAGCATTCATAGCACCTTCCAGCACTATAAAATCTAGCCAGTGTGATGAAGCTTCCAGGTTAGCACCAGCTTGATGTCTACATGTTCTGTGACTCGAGTATGTGGTATCATCAGCAACAAGGCCTTACTGTCACGTTCTGGAGCACAACCAATTGCAGTAGCTTGAATACTGGGGAGGCTACGGGACCTAACAGACCAACTGCAAAACAGGAAACCCACTCCTGACCCTGGGCGTTTTATTGGTTTGCTAGTCTATGGTTTCTGTGAGGAACATTGTGCCCGCATTATAGGGCAACTCAATTTCAACTCTTTTTCATGTATGTGTATATATGCATATGTATTTTAGGAAACTTCTACAGTAGCAGGTTTCCACCTAAGCTCTTTCTGGTAGTTATTCCTCCCCCCATACTCACTCCTCTCCCCTGCCCTCCCCTTCCCCTCCTCACTTAATCCTTCTTGTCCCATTATTTCCCATTCCCCCTTTACACCACTTGCATGAAAGAGTCTTTAATGGTGGCAAAACATCATTTCATTTTAGCGAGTTTATTTTTATCTCTTATGTGTTTACGTTTTTATCTCAAATAACTTTTGAGACAGAGTCTCACAATGTATCCCAGGCTAGTCAAGAACTCATGGCCCTCCTACTTCAACCTCCCCAGACAGGATTGCAGGCATCTGCCACCATACTGGCTGTTTCGACAATTTTTAAATGGACAGCTCCGAGGCATTAATTACAAACACAGTATTGTGCAATCATTGTTACTATTTATGTTTAAATGTTTTTCATGACCCCAAATAGAAATTCTGTTCCCATTAGGGTTGAGCAACACTTCCCACTTCTCCCTTCGGCCCCTGATTAACTCTCGCCTACTTTCTGTCTCTGTGAGTTTGCCTATTCTGATTACTTCATGTAAGGGTACTCACACAAGATTTGTCGACTCATGTCTGACTTATTTTCTCTAGCGTAATGTCTTCAAGATCTGTCCATGCTGTAGCAATGTGTCAGAGGCTCATCATTCATTTTAGAGCTAAGAACCCATTTGTACACACCCACCAAGCTTTGTGGGGGTTTGGTGTGTAGGTTTCTGCTTGGGTCCCTTTCCACTTCTCTTGGTTGTACAGCTTGAAGTAGGGGTTGTGAGATCAGGCCGAAATGCAGTCTTTAACTTTTTTTGTGAAACAAAGTGTTTTCCACAGCGGCTACACCATTTTACAGCCCTGCCAGCAATTGCAAGAGGGTTCCCAACTCTGAATGACCTTTTCAATACTCACTTTGTTGTTTTTAATTTTAGTCATCCTAGTAAGAGTAAAGTCATCCTCAGTCTGATTTTGATTTCCCTTTCCCTGATAACTGGTAATATTGGACATGTCTTCGTGTGTGTTGGCCATTTATATATCTTCTTTGAATACGTGCCTATTCAAGTCCCTGTTCCTTGATGATCATTCCCTAAGTCCATTATTTCAAGGAAAAATGCTAGTGACTTAAGAACATTCCCATGGATGCAAGTGTGCTGTGATGCAATTTTAGTGTCCAGTTTTCTGGTTCTAAAGCTTAGTGTAATAGAAAGGATCCCAATCCAAAGATAAGACGCTGAGAGATCAGGACATGCCATAGATGCCCCTTGAAAGCTGCAACACACAGGGTGCTGGGCAAGACTGCTTATTATGGTGAGTAATTTCATTTGTCACTATTATGTAACTCAGCTAAAGGATGCCCACATGTGGTAGTTTGAATGTGAATGGCTCCCATAGGCTTGTGTATTTGAATACTTGGTCCCCAGTTTATGGGACTGCTTGTGAAAGCTTGAGTGGTGTGGCCTTGCTGAAAGGGATGTGAGGTGTGTCACTTGGGCGTGGACTTTGCAGTTTCAATAGCCCATGCCATTCCCAATTACTGTTTCTCTGTCTCTCTGTCTCTCTCTCTGTCTCTCTGTCTCTGTCTCTCTCTGTCTCTCTCTCTCTCTGCCTTGTGGATCAGATGTAAGCCCCCAGCTACTGTACCAGCCAGCACCCTGCAACCCTGTCTGCCTGCCTGCCTTACTGCTGCTGTGCTCATCACTATGATGGTCATGGATGCTAACCCTCTGGAACCATGAGCCCCCCAGTTAAATACTCTCTTTTATAAGTTACCTTGGTCATCATGTTTTGTCACCGCAATAGGAAAGTAACTAGGACACCAGGTATCTGGTAAAACATTACATCTGAATAGGGAGGCAGTTTCCAATGGATACGAGTGTTTCATCAGTAGAGGAAGTGAAGAAAATCTGTCCTCATCAATGCAGTAGATAGGGGCATCATCTAATCTCTTGAGGGCCAGAATAAACCAAAAAGGGCAGAGAAGAATCAAGTTTAATTTTTGCTTGAGCTGACCTCATATATTGGAACTCCTGGTTCTGGGGATCTTCAGACTCAGTCTGAATTATACCACATTAGCTTTAAAATGGGAGGTGATAAGACTTCTTGGCCTCCATAATTATATCAGCCAATTTTTACTATAAATCTCTGTGGGTATGTGTGTCTCTCTCTCCTTTCCTCCATATGTCGTATATAATATACAATTACACTATTTATATGTACCATAGTTTATGCATTCTTTTTATTACTATATTATCAGTGCATTGCCGTGTATTTACTATATTTCTTCTACTGTTTCTCTTTGTCTGAAGAACCCTTACTGGTACGCCTACCAAAGCTCCACACCACTCTGCAGAGGACTATTACTTCCACCGAAACTGAAATCACAGCTGTGACTGGTCAGCTTTCAGGACTCCCAGCTTTAAGTGCGATGCCTTCATTTACCACAAATGGTCCTTGTCTCAAAGCTCCATGCAGGGACCTGGGCCAATTAACTGCACCTCAGCTTATGCTTACCACACAGGACGCCAACCCTAACAGGCTTCCTTTATCAAGAGACCCATAACTCCAAATATATCACACAGTTGGCTGTACAAGAGCATTTCTCCATTGTTCTCCCAAAGCATCTAAGGTCCTCATGTGTTTTTCCCTTTAGGCAAACACTTCCCAGGAAGAGTTCTTGTAAAAATCTTTTATCCAAAAATGTAACCTACTGCGGGGCAGTGGTGGAGCTTGCTTTTAATCCCAGCTCTCGGGAGGCAGAGGCAGGCAGATCTCTGTGAGTTCGAGGCCAGCCTGGTCTACAGAGCGAGATCCAGGACAGGCACCAAAGCTATGCAGAGAAACCCTGTCTTGAAAAACCAATAATAATAATAATAATAATAATAATAATAATAATAATAATAATAAAAAGTAACCTACTGTGTTCAGTTTCTGTACTGTAGCAGATGACCTGAGACAATCAACTTATGAATAGAAAGGGTTCGTTTGGGATTACAATTTTGGAGATTTCAGTCCATGGTTTACTAACTACCTGGCAAAGTAACACATCATGGCAGGGAACCTGTGAAAAAGCAAAACTGCCTCCCTCATGACCAGAAAGCAAAGGGGGGGGGGAGAGCCCACAGTCTTGCAATATCCTTCAAGAAGGAAATAATACAATCTGATGATGATTCCAGCACTCAGGAGGCAGAGGAAAGAGGGTCACATCAAGTTCCACAGCAAAGCAAGATTTATAAGAGAGAGAGCCGGGCAGTGGTGGCGCACACCTTTAATCCCAGCACTCAGGAGGCAGAGCCAGGCGGATCTCTGTGAGTTCAAGGCCAGCCTGGTCTCCAAAGTGAGTTCCAGGAAAGGTGCAAAGCTACACAGAGAAAACCTGTCTCGGAGAGAGAGAGAGAGAGAGAGAGAGAGAGAGAGAGAGAGAGAGAGAGAGAGAAGACAGGGACAGAAAGAGAAAGAAAAACCTGAGGAAAGACATTACTTTTGGGTGTGTACACGCATGCATGCTATATATACATGTATGTATGTTCAGTCTATGTAGATACACGCATATGTACATGCACGTGGAGACCAAACTGATGTCGGATATCTTCCTGAGTTGCTTTGCACCTTACACACCAAGACAGGGTCTCTCACTTGGATCCAGAGCTCAACAGTTTCACTAATCTAGTTAGCCAGCTTGCTCTGCAGATTCCCTGTCTCCACCTCCCTAGTACTGGGACCACAGGAAAGCTCCTGCTCTATGTCTGCATGGGCGTTGAGCATCCAAAGTCTGGTCCTCATGCCTGCTCGACAACCACCTTATCCATGTGAGCCAACCCCAGCCTGCAAGCCGGAGAAGTGTGTACCAAACCATAAGGAGGAGCCTTAGCGTCTGCATTTGAATGTAAGGAAGACGGAATGGATGGAGGCAAGGCATGCATCCCTGAGAGCACTCAGTATCAATGGGTACCCTTCCCAAGGTGCTGGTATTACACAAGGCAGCTTACAGGAGCTGCAGCAACCTGTAACCTCACACACTTCTGCTCATCCACTCCCACTGGTTGGGATGTGACGTCTTTCCTGTGCTCTCTCAAGCCTTATCACTCCATTAAACCTCCATCTGCAAGCCCCTTCTTTGTGACACTTATCGAATCAGTGGCTCCTCCTTCATTGGAATCCTGCCCCTATAGATGCTCACTCCCTCCTCTGCCCTTGTGCTGTAGGAACCAGCTTCCTTCATCTCCTTCAGTCTGGTACCTCTTAGCATCTCAAGCATCTACCCTGATGCCCACCCAGCTCATGGTTGCTTCCCATCTGCTCAGATTGATGAATGAATACGCAAATGGTACAGTCTAGAGGCTTTCTTTCTCAGCCATACTCTTGGTTGTTGTTGTTGTTGTTGTTGTTGTTGTTGTTGTTGTTGTTGTTGTTGAGACAGGGTTTCTCTGTGTAGCCCTGGCTGTCCTGGAACTTACTCTACAGACCAAGTTGGCCTCGAACTCAGAGAACTGCCTGCCTCTGCTTCCCGAGTGGAGTGCTGGCATTAAAGATGTGCACACCACTGCTCATCATCTCAGCCATACTCTTGAAAAATACAGAAGAAGCTGAATGGTGGTGGGTAGTGGCACACGCCTTTAATCCCAGCACACAGGATACAGAGGTAGATGGATCTCTGTGAGTTCAAGGCCAGCCAGGACTACAGAGTGAGTTCCAGGACAGCCAGGGCTACACGGAGAAACCCTGTCTCGAGAAACCGAGAAAAAGAAAAGAAAAAAGGTTTCCCTGGGATGAATGGTAACGCAACAGAGCCAGCTAGTGACTTGTCCCCTCCGAGCAAGCAATGCTTGTGCTGGATTTAATTTAGGCTCCGCTTCTCATGCTTTAAAAGGACTTTCCCACGACAGACTCAAGACCTGAAGTCCTGTGTAGTCAGCACCACTACTGAGAGATGAGTGGTGAGAGATGCAGCCAAGTGTGCTGGCCCCTGACCTCCTGCTGCTTCCACACAGGGCTGGAGATTTTTGCAACCCCAAGCTTTGGCATTTCATTCCCAGCTCAATGGATAAGGCGTGCCCATGTGGGGTACAGTCTCTGGACTTTCGCACTGGGGTGTGGGCTCATACCTGTCCTTGTATTGGGCTTGGTTTGAGTGTGCTTGGCTGTGATTGTGATGGTGGCAACTGGGAGTCTGTAAGAGTTTTCACTGAGTGTGCACGTATGTCAGTGTGTGCCTCTGGTATGGGATTTATATGGGGAGTGTTTGTGCTCTGGGCACAGCTGTGCTTATCTGTGTGCATGCTTGAATGGGGGAGCATTCTCATGGACGTTTCCTGCCTCTCTGGGTACCTCTGCGGAATGTATGTCCTTCCAAAGAGAATGTCATCAGCCCTTTTTGGTTCCCTAGGACAATGGCTCCTTCTTGTCCCCAAACCCTAACTTTGCCACCCATGAAACAGACTCCAGTGGGTTGGTGGCTCTTCCTTCTCCTTCCTGAGAGAGGGTGAGGAAATGGAGGCAGCCCACACAGCCCTAGCTAGGACTTTTCTCCTTCTTAATGCCATTTCATCTTGATATTCTTGCCAGTAATGGGGCTCCTGGGAGCCACAGGAGCCCTTGGTCATCCATGTCTGTGACATCACTTGAAAAATTTAATGGGGTCTGGCTAGCAAAGAGAGAAAATCACTTGAGAAAGACAGAGCTGCCTCCTGCTGTCCCACATCTCAGGACAGAATCAACATTCCCAGGATGGTTTACACGCTCATCCTCTTTGCCTCCTCACCCCACCCCCTTCCAGGACCACTCATCTGGTCTAGCAGATAGACTGTCCCTATGAGCAAGGCCACCCTTGATGCTCTGGGGAAACCTAGAACTCTTGGAATTGCCTCAACTCAGAATTCTGTGCTTCCTTTTCCCAGTCTTTGTGTTTGGTTTGGTTTGTCTTGGGATGCTGGTGCTCGAACCCAGACTCTGTGAACCCTTGGCTAAAATGCTGGGGATGCTGTGAATGTGTTGCTCTGATTGATGGATAAATAAAATGCTGATTGGCCAGTAGCCAGGCAGGAAGTATAGTATAGGTGGGATAAGCAGGGAAGAGAATTCCGGGAACAGGAAGGCTGAGTCAGGAGTCGCCAACCAGAGACAAAGGAAGCATGATGTGAAAATACCAGTAGGCCACAGCCACGTGTCAACTTACAGAATGATAGAAATGGGTTAATTTAAGATATAAGAACTGGATAGCAAGAAGCCTGAGCCATTAGGCCAAACAGTTTAAATAATGTAAGCGTCTGTGTGTTTATTTGGGTCCGAGTGGCTGCGGGCCCGGGCGGGACTGGAAATAGCTCCAGCAACACTAAAGCTCTACCCCTGAGCTTCAACCCAAGCTCCTCATCTTCCCACTCTCATGCCCCACTTCACTACTGGATCTGCCCTTTTGTCTCCTTCAAGGGACCAGGGAGCAACCAAACCCGAGGAAGCAGAGGCTAGAGCTGATGACTTCTCTTATGTACCCTGCCTTCCACCTCCAGCTCCCCAGCCCTCCACACATTCCCGAGTCCCTGTCCATAGAGCAAGAAGAGAAAGTCTCTTGGCTCAGACCTTCGAGAATTGGCTTTCCTCCCCAGCTCTGTCACCCCATTTTTCTTTGACCCTGCACAAGTCCCCTCAGTAAATCTGAACAGCACTGTTTATACAAGGAAAATACTACACCCTCTGCCTTCTGCTGCCAATAGCTTGCAGCGCAGCCATGAAGCAATGTTTCCTAGAGACAGTGGGGACAAGCTTGAGTGGAAGAGAGGCAGGATATGTGACTATTGTTAATGCCATCTCTTTTTTGCTTGACATCCATGGTTGGGAAAGCAGAGGTTAAATGGACTGTTGCTACAAGGGGGAAAGCTTATCTGTTCATGAAGTACTGGGTCAAGGCACAGCAGGTGTCTCAGTCAGGGTCTCTATTGCTGTGCAGAGACACCATGACCATGGCAACGCTTATAAAGGAAAACATTGAATTGGGGTGGTTTACAGTTTCAGAGGTTTAGTCCATTATCATCATGGCAGGATGCAGTGGCATGCAGGCAGACATGGTACTGGAGAAGGAGCTACATCTTGATCCCCCAGGCAACAGGGAGTGGTCTGAGACACTGGGCGTGCCTTGGGCATACACGATACCTCAAAGCCCACCTCCACAGTGATGCACTTCTTCCAGCAAGGCCACACCTACTCTCACAAAGCCACACCTCTTAATAGTGCCACTCCCTGTGAGCTTATGGGGGTCAATTACATTCAAACTACCACAGCAGGTCTCCTCAAATATGTCACCTTGATGACTCCTAGACATACTTTCCTTCCCTTCTCTATCATAGCACAAAGCCACCCTTCCCCAAGATGACTACTAAGACAAGGGGGACTCCTTTGGCAGAACAAAGTAAAAGCCCACTCCTTTTGTGAGGGGCAGGGGCTGGGTCCTCTTCATCTATCTCCTTATCCTAATGAAACTACACAAGACAGGTAGGTGCCTGGGGACAGTGTATGAATGGTGACAGGAAGCGGGAAGTCCAGGTGGCTGCACCCCCACCAGAAAGTTCTTCTTGTATTGATTCAGGCTGGATGACCCAAGAAAAACCATCTTCCTTCCATTTTCTGTTTATTTCCAGAAGAGAAGGGTGTCCCCTCTCAACTAGAAATCTGGATGCCCTGTCTCTTCTTGACGGGGAAAATAGTGACATTTCTCCCTACCTATTGGCTTCTTTGAAAACAGGAAACATGTCTTTCTCCCTCGGCCCCCAGCATCTCCTGCTGGCAATCTGGATGTTGGGCATCTTTCCTGATGAGCCTTTGTTCCCCAGGAAGGTTCACCCTACCCTAACTGGAAAAGTGATCTTCCTCATTATTTTGCCCTCTGCCCCTCTAAGCTCAGCCCACCACCTTCCCCTAACAGAGTCTCCATGGATGGAGAAGGAGATGCAGTCTGTTAGGAGTGATACAGCCAAGCAGCTTCCTTCTGCGCTTCCAGCCTCTGCTTCACCAGAGAGATTCTGGCCTTGTTTGAGCCTTCCCTCAAAGAGGGAGATATGGGACAAGAGGCCCAAGTAGCATGGCTGATCTGCCCTCTCCTCGCTGTCTCCTCTTCCCACAAGCTAAGCCACAGCTGGAAAGGTGATGAAACATTTCTCTATAGGAGACAGGCATCTCTCTGTATGCTCTTCTCCCACGCTGGTTTGGTTCCCTCCTTGCTTCTTGGACAGAGACCTAAAGAGTCCTGTCTGGGCTGTAGACCTTTTCCAGGTCTTGGGGGAAACTTCTCTGATAGTCATTGGGTTTGGTGATTCTTCAGTGATAAAAGCAAGGATTTGTCTTCCCATTCAGGAATTGAAGGACCAGTTCATTTTTATTTTATTATTTATGTGTGTCTGTGCATGGAGGCCAGATGAGGGTATTGGGTCCTCTGGAGCTGAAATTGCTTGCAGCTGTGAACTAACTGGTGTGGGTGCTGGGAACTGAACTCAGGTCCTTTGGAAGAGGAGCAAGTGCTTTTAACCACTGAGCCATCTATCTCTCCATCCCTACAAGGGCCAACTTTTGGTCCCTTCTTCCACTAATGAACAGGACCTGAAAAAGAAGAACCAGGGCTGAGATGTAGCTTGGCAATGGGCCTCCTACTTAGCATGCTCGTTGAGTCTCTGGGTCCATCCCCAGCATGCAAAGTTAAGTTAAATTAAAAATAAAACATAAAGCACTGGTAGAAAACTCCATCCACCCATTTCCCTTATAACAGAAAGTCCTGGTCCCAGGCCATCTCTTGAACATGTACCTTTTGTTTTCTAAGAATAGAGACCTTTTCTCTGCCTCTCCTTCATGCAGATGTGTGTGTAGAGTTGGCTTTGCCATGTGATAAAGGACACAAAACGTCTTCCCTTAGGGATTCTTCATAGCGCTGGTTTACCTCCCTGACTCCAGGGAGATGGTAATCCACTGGGCCCATACAGGACAGAGCAGAAGGTGTGATCGGCCCAGTCTGGCTGGGAATGAGGACCAGTTACTCCAGCAAAAGAGCCCGCTCCCCCTCTGGGTGTGGACCTGTTAGGAGGTGGCCTCTGCGTGGGATTGTGAGTGTGCCTGGGTTTCTTCCTTGGGCCCCTGCATTTAACTCCGTAAGGTGTTGGCATTGAATCTGATCTTTGACACCTGTTTTAGAGCCAAGTGTGATAACCTGTAATCTCGGCGACTGATGAGACCTTGTCAGGAAGATTGCCATTGCAGGGCCTGCCTAGGCTGCAAAGTGACTGCAAGGCCGACCTTGGCTACTTCATGAGACCCTGTGTAAAACTAAAAAGGAAAATGAAGGCTGGGGATATAGTCCAGTGGTAGAAGGCTTGCCTAGCATGTGTAAGTCTCCAGCACTGGTAAAAAAGGAAAACTACTTTGAGAACTTATTTAAAATACTAAGCCTCAAGTATCCAAGACTGGCAAAACATGGTCTGTTGCCAAGAACACCCTAAGCGTCTGACCTCCTGGACTCTGGGATTGCAGGTGTGTGGTGCCATTTCTGGTTTATGTAATGCTAGATGGAACCCAGGCCTCGGTGAATGTTATATCCCTGGCCCTTAGCTGTTGTTCATAAGCCATTTCTGTTCTGAGCCCTTAGACTGTTACAGAAGGAGAAACAATAAATACAGAAACCACCGTTCAGATTGATGTACTCCTAAAAATGAGTAGTCACAGCCGGACGGCAATGGTGCACACCTTTAATCCCAGCACTCGGGGAGGTAGAGCCAGGCAGTGAGTTCGAGGCCAGCCTGGTCTACAGAGTGAGATCCAGGACAGACACCAAAGCTACACAGAGAAACTCTGTCTCAAAAAAAAAAAAAAAAAAAAAAAAAAAAAAAAAGAAA